>APFE030785116.1:0-16939 GCA_000404065.3 Pinus taeda
AAAAGGATAATCTGATGTATGTTTAGTGTAACATAAAATTTATTTATTAATCACTTATGAAATAAAATGTTATTTTTCTAAACTTAATTTTTACATGAATTACAACATGTAAAATTTTTATATTAATGGATATAATTTTAAGAACTTTAAATTTTTTTACTTAATAGTATATCATATTACACTTTATATGATATCTGTTAAAATACATATTAATAAAAGTTAGATAATCTTAACAAGTGTGTTCTTAAATTATTTTTATTATATAAATATTCTTTATAATTAAAAAATGCTAAGACAACCAAATTGGTTAGAGAAATAGTATGGAGTAAGATATAATCTTTAAGTTAATTAGTGTAAGTATAAGGGAGTGACCTTTACATGTGTATTTATTTTTATTTTGTAGATATGAAAATTATTTTATTATTGGTTTCAAAATGCTTTTAAAATGATGATATCAATTTAAGATGATTGATAGACTGAAGGCTCCAAGATGAAGATTTATGTAGTTAGGTAAGTAGGGTTGAAGCTTGGTGAAATATGTTCTTAATGGTATTAGGAAGGGAAGATGTGTATAATGGACACATTATCAAGCAGGGAGACCTAAACTATTTGGGAGATTCATTAGGAGAACAACAAATATGGTTTAGTGTGAAAATAAATAGATTTGGTGACATGTTCCATTTTGATCGGGTCACATTTGCTGGAGGAGGATACCATAGTTATAATAACTGAGTTGGTGTAAGAGTGAAATAACAATTTAGCAAGACCTTGAACTTGTGGAGGAGAGGGTGATGAGGCTCTTTGTTGATTTGATCGAGGATCACCAATGCATAAGTAGTGTGCCTCATGTAGAGGCTTACGAATTTGATCTTGCAAATATATAAACAATATTCCCTCAATGACCCTAAGAAAACGAAATAACAGACAAAATATTTGATGCATAATAACCTTTAATGTTAAGGTACTAACCTCCTTAATCCATAAAGTAGATACAATAATATGCATTTCCATGTAATGGAGGACATTACTACTAAATAAGGCCTTTGTTGTAGTGTGGATATGATTATTGTAAGAATACTTACTAGAAAGTTCCTTTTCTAGCTCTTTCATAGGGGATAAAAATAGTACATTTAGAGGTAGAATCATTGTTAATTATGTCTTATGGAGTCATTTGTATTATAATCTCAACTCTATTGGATGTTTCATCGTCAAAGAACCAAGTGAATAATTTTTCATAATAATAAAGGTATCCTATTTTGGCTCATATCAGCATTGTGCTTGTTGTTTTATTGCATTATGCAATATATCTAGATAATGTTTGTATTATTTCTTCAAATATTTCGATTGGGTAACTTACAAGTGGTATTAGAGAAATTTCTTCCATATTTTTTTAAAATTTTTAACTTTAAAGGCTGGAGATCTATTCTATCATCTATAAAGAACATTGAGATTTATCATTACATAGGTAAACTTATAGTTTGGAACCATACATGTGGGAACTATAGGATGTTTTATCTAGTTGGAAATCCTTAGTGTAACCCTTGTTGTTACCCCTTCAAGTAGTATTGCATCATAGAACACTTGTATTTCACTTCCATGTACCCTCTAGTATATGGAAAATCTTGTAGGTATCTTGAAACTAGCCTTAGTTTAGTTGCTCGACTGTCTCATCATTTTAGTGGCACCAAGAAAAACATTGTGCAAATATACTCTTCTATCCATGGGTTATTGGGTAGTATGACTAAGGGTACAATCAACCCTCTTTCCTTAGAGCCTTGATATATTGGGATAAGTACTACTATTGTACCTTGCAGGTATATCCAAGAGATCTAACATAGGCTCCCCACCCCTCCCTTGTCCTTAGGACCTTCCAATCACTATTCCTTACTACCAATTTATATATAATTTTGAAATATTGCACCATTTAGTCCTTGAAAACCCTTTTTCCTACGTCTCGACTGTGTAATTACTATACAATGTTCAATATTTAGATTCTTCACATTGTTTCATCACACTATTATTTATTTAGGATTATAACTATTTAAGAGCTTAAAAAAGAAGAGGATAAAGTCATGAAATAAATACCATTAATTTGGATCTATCTCAATATATCCCAAGTTTCATACTAAATGTAGTTGTACCCCTCTTTCATAAGTCCCCTTTTTGTGGGCTCATACATGATATTATTTCTTTCCTATCTCCCCAAGTCTAAAATGTAGCATTGAAAACATTCATAAAAATATTTAGAAATCCTTTTATTGTGGACCTACTACAACCCTTTTACTATCCCCACCCTCTCATCATCATTTTACTTGTGCACCCTCTCTATATGAAAACCCAAAGCCAAGACTATACTAGCTAAAATGCTTCCTTAAAAGATTCCTAAGCCAAACTTGTAAACCCAATTCAAAGAAGCTCAAGATAATACCAATTAATATTTTATTGTAGTTAATTACCATCTTGCTGACACTATTTCCAAGCTATCTAGATTCAATGACCTCCTTGTCAAGATATCAAATTTCTCAACACTTATTTATTAATTTAGGCTCATTAAATCCTCTTTTTATTTAAGATGTTCCTAGATAGTGAACTATGCCAAGGCACTAAACTACTTTAAAATAATTGATCTCGACAAACTTGTATCTTGTAGTAGGACAATAAGTTCTCAATGATTAGTAACTAGGCTACTTTCCAACTAAAATAGAAAGTTGTTTTTGTATTGAATAATAATTGATCAATGCCATAAAATATAGACAAGAAAGGTTTCAAACATTGAACTCATTTCCTAATATTTTTGTGAAGAATACATACTAAAAAAGTAGTTTCAACAATTAGAAAATATAGTTAATTTTAATTGCATGACTTGTACTACATGCAATTCTATGTTGAACATAAATTGTATCTCACATAAATATTTCAACTTATGAATCCTCATAAAAAATATATAAAGGACATATTGATGCTTAATTCTCACTTTATAAAATCAAGCCATATAAGTCAAATTAACATATAGAGGAAAAATACTTTGATTTATCTCAAAGTTCATTACACATAGAAAATAAGAAGATTGAAATTTGTTGGAAATAGAAGCTATCTGGAATTATTATAATAAACTATTTTCCACCTACTTAGTACAAAATTTATCTCCTTTTTCTTCTCAAAAAGTAATTTCCTCAAGATATTTTCCATCTTTTATCTAAATGAGTACAATATACATTAATTGCGAAAGAAAATTTTATAGGAAATGAATTATAAAAATAACGAAAATCATCCAACAACTCTAACTATTTGTCTGCCACCTAGACTTTCTTAGATGCATTATGTTTGATGAACTTCCAGGGTATTCAAGGTGCAAATTTGGCTATTTGATTCCAATTTTCTGCATCTAGATGATTAAAAGTTAATATCTAATTCAGTGTATTTTTAATAAGTGGGAACAATTTAGAAAATATTTTTGACTTGCTAGAGAAGATAAAAGTCATCAATTAACTTTTCAACTATCATCTTCTCTCTCAATGGTATATACATATTCAAAAACGTTTCCATGATCCATCTTTCTCTAAATAGTAGTTATATGTAAGCATATAATGCCAATAGATTTTCATTTTCATCCTATACAAGATGATAAACCCATTTATATCATATTATTAAATCTATTCATAAACCAATAAATGTTCTTTTCTAGCATTCTATACTTGTCATAAGCCAACTATAATAGAGCCCTTTGAGTTAAAACTAGGTTGGGTTCCATCATAATTGAGGTCATGTCCTTGCCCAAGTTCTGGAATTAAGAAATCTAATTATTGTGTTGGTTAATTGTGTTTTGTTATCGTGCTCATTTTGAATATGCTAAATGGAATTCTTTGTGTTATACACAAATTTTAATACATCGCTAATTAAATTAAATGAATTTCACATTCATGTAATCTTAGTAACAATTTTTGCCTACAAAGTGCACTTTTCCTTAGTTAATGAACTAGTGCCCATTGATTGATTCGTGATATTCTCTTTCTCTAGTTGAAACTTAGAATTAAAACTGTAACAACTGCAGGTTAAAGTTTTATGTAATAAAGGTTAATAAAGGAAAAATAAGACAGGTCACAAAACACATATTCTAAAATGAATGTTGGACAAAATATTATAGTGGGCATCACTTTTGGTATATTTATGGCTATGGAAACCGACAAAGGAATTGACAAAGGAAAAGAGACAGTAATTCACATTTGTTTATGAAAATAAAGAAAATAGGAGAATAGGAAGTTGAAGAGACACAAATTTCCATGGTAAGGAAATTAGAGGGAAAATGAAGGAAAATAGACATGAATGATAAAAATGCATTAGAGAACTAGTTAACACCTTTTTTCAGTTTTCGCTTGGGTTAAGAGAGAAAGAGAGACAGAGAGATCCAAAAGCAAGAAGAAAGCAAGCAAGTAACTGAAAGCAAGGAAAGAAAAGAACAAGCCAAGGAAAGTGAAGGAAAGAAAGGAAAAGGTTGGATCAGAGGCTTCAATAGGAAGATTATGTAGATAACACATTGAATATGTGATTTACTAGTTGAGGTGTGAATTCATGGTACATGCATTTGTTATTTTGTTTATTTTTCGTCATTTGCATGGGATTTTCCTTGTTTGACAGTGGTTTCATCTTTTCCTTGCCATTTCTTGGTTAGCCATAGTGTGTCGGGATTCATTTCTGGTTGAACTTTGGATTGTCAGAAGGTTTTGGATCTAGGTAAGGTGGTATCAAGAAAATTCCCGAGGGTTGGGGGTGGATATGTTTTTCTCTGAGAAGCCCTCGACAGGTAGGTGGAGATAGGAAAATTCCTCAAGGTATAGTGAAGATATTCTAAGGTATCCATGTAGGGTTTGTTTTTGTGATCTCGGGACCGGTTTATGTGATCATGGTAGTTTGAGGGTGGAGGTGGTTTAACCTTTGTATTCCCTTGGTTGTTTATGAATTTGTTTACCCCATGAAATCCCACATTCATGCTTGGAATATGGCATGGGAGTGATTGGATGAAAGAAAGATTTGGTTTATCTCAATCTATAGTCGGGTGGTACATGGAAGTCCCTGACTTGGTTGGGTTTTGCATATGTTAATAAGAGTTATTTTCCCATTAGAATATATGATCACATGTAATTTTTATTATTTTGATTTGATGGTTCTTTTTTCATGGTTAATATTATGGTTATATATTGGTTATAAACATGGTTCTATAATATGTTCTAGCTATGTCTCTTGTTCATGAATTGATATGATAATGAATGGTTGATGAATGCATGGGCTAACCAATGTTATTTCTACTATTATGAGAGGGAATTAGACCTTCTTAGTGATTCTAATATGAATTTTAGACTAATAATATCATATATGCAATCATGACCTATAGTTTTTGTGTTTGTCATATCTTTGATGAAATTCCTATCATGGTTAGGCATGACTAGGTCATGTTCTTCTTCAAGTTATCAATGAGTAGAATTATTAACATACTATTTATTGTTCATGAAAGTCAAAGGCAGTTTTGTTCAGTGGTTTGGAGACTATATTAAAAAGGTGGGTTAGATCCTGGAACCGCGGGTATAGAACTGGAGCTTTTAGGCCATAACCACATGGAGGCAAGCACATGAGTGTGGTTATAGCCTCATAACTATATGTATGCAATGTCAAGGGTGAAGTTATGGGTCTAGGTTAGTGAAAAATAGGTATAGCTTAGATATTCACCACCTAGGGTGATTTTCAACCCTCCAAGTCGTTTGGGGTCTCTGAGGGGTGTCAATAAAGTTGTCAATTTGTCAGCCCACTTCCATAACTAGAAATTGAAGTTCGGGTCATGTCATAGTAGCACTCTAGTTAACATTTACCTATATGTCTTGTAAAAGTGAGTAAATGTGGGGAGGCGCAGTTATAGATTGGTATCCGAGCTTCCTATTTCAGACACTTGGACTAGATGTGTTAGATGTGATTGTTATGTATGCATGTCAGTAGTCAATGTATTTATTGTGCATGAATTGCAGTAGCTACGATTTTCATGAATGTATTCAGTGTTACAGTTTGAGTTATCGTGCATGATGTGAGATGTTGGTACGATGATGTCATTATGTACATATATACATGTATATCATGCTAATCTAGATATATTTTTGCAGAGGAGATAGCCCCCCTAGAAATTCGCTAAGGTATGATTTCATAATGTTTATATTTGGTTTATCTAACATGGTATTGCAAGAAGAATAATATCAAATATGATGAGAAGAATGGTGGATTACAACTCACGTAACTCTCCTTATAGATCAATTGAGTAGTAAGGAGAAGAGAACTCTCCTGACATAGCATATACACTAAGATGTCTAGAGGCACAAATAAAAAGTTGCAAGGAAGATAATGATAGGATAATTAAGTCATGGCAAAGACTTTCCAGAGCTTAGGAAAAGAAAGCCAAGTTCAATGTGGTGATTCGTCATAGTTTATAATATTTGTCGAGACAGGGATATCCAAGGATCAATTATGGACAATAGGAAAGAACTAATGGGGGTTATGGTATTAGGTCTCAATCAGGGCATTGGTTGGATAAGGATGACTTGGTCAGAGGTGGAATATGGTTGGATACACATATTAGGAGAGGTAGTGCTTGTGGGTTCTATTCTAATTCTACTTCCGATAGACAACATGGCCATAATCAATATCGTCCTTACAGGAAGAGAGAGAGTGGTTACTTACCAGATGAGTTTAAGAAGGCCAAACCTCCTACCTCTGATGGATAGTTGAAGAAACCGGAAGATGTAGAAACGTGGCTACTTGGGATGAATAATTTCTTTGAGCTGCATGATTATACAAAGAATATGAAAGCGTGGATAGTTATTTTTAGTCTCAAAGGGAAAGAAGATATTTGGTGGGAAGATGTGAAACTTGTCAGAGGCATTAGGATAGAGGAGTTGAGTTGGCATGAGTTTGAGAGACTTTTTAGAAAGAAGTACTTGTATGAGAGATACTATGATGGAAAGGCTAAGGATTTCTATGAGTTGAAGTTAAGTTCTATGATAGACGAAGAGGGCATGACTGATACTCTAGAGATGTTGAGGTATGTGCCATTTATTAAGGATTAGAAGATGAAGGTTTAAAGGTTCATCAGTGGACTACCATTAGCATTCAAAGATCAGATTAAGTAAGATGAGACTTAGTCATTGGAGGAAGTCATTGAGAAATTGAAGCATTGTTAATAGTAGTCGAAGTGTAAGTTTGAGCCTAAGCATGATTGGAAAGCAAATGATAATACCAAAGAAAATGGCCTTTGAAGCAGGAAATACCTCAAGATGTAAGTGAGAAAGAAAATGTGGCTCCTTATAATAAGTTTAATATAGTTGAGAAGGAACTAGATCTCAGCCTGGAGAGTAGAAGAATAAGGGTAGTGGCAGAGAATTATTACAGTGTTGGATTTGTGGCAAGGATCATTGTAAGAAGGATTATTCGTTGTACCAATGTGGTAGACCTCAAATCTATAGTGCTCAAGAGGCACAGGTAGTTGGGGATGTTGGTCAGAGAATTCCTTAGATTTATGCAAGATTTGATAACAAGTAGGCATATCACCAAACATCCATTATTGAGTTGGAAGGTAAGATCTATGATTGAGTTGTTTCCATTTTGATTGCTCCCAGGTCTAATTATATTTACATTAATCCTAACCTTGTGGATAAGTGTGGTTTGAGTAAAGAAGTGCATGTAGAGTCTTGCTTCGTGCAGTTGGCTACAGGGATGAAGAAAATAGTTCATCATTGGGTGAGAGTTTGTGTATTTGCGCCGAATGGTATGCCTACATCAACATATCTAAATATGCTACCATTAGGATCATACAATATGCTTTTGGGCTTGGTTTTTTTGTACCTTCATAGGACTAAGGTAGATTGTTACAAGAAGGATATTGAGTGCTTAGATGATGATGGAGAGGAGAGAATATTGCAGGGAAATAAGAAGCCTACATCAGTGATAATGGTTACAACTATACAAGCTAAGAACATTTGTAGGAAATGGTGTGTATTACTTGAAGTGAATTTTCCAAATGACAGGGGGAAGGAAGTTGAGGATGATGAAGTTTTGAAGAGGTATCTAGTTTTCCAGTAGTTTCAGGATCCATTTCCTCCAAATATTTCACAGTTACCTTCTCATAGGGAAGTGGATTACTTTATTGAGTTGGTACTAGGAGCAACACCAACATAAAAGGCACCCTACAGGATGAGCACTCTAGAGTTAGTGGAATTGAAGTTGTAGCTTAAGGAAATGCTTGATAAAGGATACATTAGGCCAAGTCTATCACCTTAGGGTGCACCAATGTTTTTTGTAAAGAAGAAGGATGATACTCTCAGGTTGTGCGTTGATTACAGGAAGTTGAATAAGGAAACCATCAAGAACAAGTATTTATTTATGAAGATTGATGACTTGTTTGATTAGTTGAAGCGATCAGTACCGTTTTCAAAGATTTAATTCAGATCAAGATGTCATCAGGTACACATTAAAGAAGAGGACATCTTCAAGACTACATTCCATACCAGGTATGGGCATTATGAGTTTGTGGTAGTTCCTTTTAGTCTTACTAATTCTCCAACTACTTGCATGCATTTGATGAATAGTGTGCATTCTTATCTAGATAAGTTTGTGACAATGTTCATTGAGGATATGTTGATATATTCTAAGAATGATGAAGAGCATGGAAAGCACTTGGCAGAAGTGTTAATATTGTTGAGAGAGAATCAATTGTATGCCACAGGGGCATCACTAGGGGAGCAATATTATATCACATGGGTTAAGTTTCATGTATATATATTGAGGAAAAAATTAAATAAAATACTGGGGGATATATAGGGGGTAAAGGGTTTTTATATTGAAAAATACATAAAATGGAGCTTAAAGTTAATGAAAAAATATAAAGGGTATAAAAAATGTTAATGAAAAAATGGATACCTACAATATCTAGTGAAAGTAGAGTTTTTTTAAATTGGGAATTTGTATTGGGTTCATATTGGTAGAGGTTAAATAATGTCATTTTTAGAGGGATTTTCCAATATGTATTCAAATTAAGGGTATTTTTTAATACTCCATGAACGCACGTGATATGCCAAAGGTTTACTTAGTGAATCCCCTGTGTTGTATGCCAAACATAGCAAATGCAGTTTCTTTCAGACTGAAGTTCATTACTAGGGACATGTTAATTCCATGGAAGGTATAGTAGTGGACTCGGAAAAGGTTAGATCCATCATGGAGTGACCAACCCCTAGGAATGTGGATGAGGTCAGATAATTCATGGGACTATCTAGTTATTAAATGAGGTTAATCAAAAACGTCTCAAGGATTACCTATACTATTACATCATTATAGAGAAAATGAAAGAAGTTTGAATGGGTCGAGGAGTGTGCAACTAGTTTTGAGTAGTTGAAGCATTTTTTTACAAATGCTCCAAACTTGAATATTGAAAATCCTAATAAAGAGTTTGTGGTATGTATATATGCTTGTAGGAGAGGAATTTACTAGCTATTGATGCAAGAAGGACAAGGGGTATGTTGTGAGTCAAGGAGGTTGGATGAACATGCCAATGACTATGTGACTCTTGATCTTGAGTTAGCAGTTATCATTCATGCATTGAAGATGTGGAGACATTATCTTGTTGGTAGGAAGTTTGTTAGGGTCTAACCTTAACCCCTTTATTTATGTAATAAGCCCAATGGGCTGAATCAGCGTCATAGTTAGTTAGAGAGTCAATAAATCCTACATTAATTATTGTAAGTAGTTCACTGCATTAGAGAAAAGGGACCAAAGTTAGTTGTAAACGAGCCATAATTAATAAATAAAGTAGTTAGCCTAGGTTATGCAAGGGACCACTAGTAGTTAGGGTTTTTGATGCCATTTAGCTATAAATAGTCTTAGTTAGTAAGGGAAAGATCTTCAAGTCTTATTGTAATTGATATCTTCTCTTTTGGAGGTTTCCCCCTTGAAGAGGCAAGTGAACATTGAATATGTTTCTTAATAATAAAATACTTTGCAGCTTCTCATTTCATGTGATATTTTTGTGTTTTGGGATATTTTTCTTCGTATTTCTAGTATTCTAGATTTCTTGTAGGTTAATAGCATAACAAGTGGTATCAGAGCACTTTCCAGGGCTAGTTGCACCTCCAATTTTCACAGAATGTTTTTTAGGCTAAAGACATGTTATGATGTCTTTAAACCAATGGATATGTCATTGAGCACATAAACCTACGAATTTGGGGAGGCATGCATGCAAGAACTACAAGAGGTGGTCATGCTTGTTGGACTCCCTTGTATCCCCTGTGGGTACCCCTTAGAGTAGTAGTGCATTAGACAAAACCGTGCACGGACTACAATTCCACGTACCCTTGGGTATATTGGAAGCCCCCTAGGCTAACCTGAAACCTAACCTTAAATAAATTGTCGGCCATATTGCTACTATAGTACACTGAGAATATCACTCGAGGAGATTACTCACCTATACAATAGGGTAGTCGGGTAATATGGCTAAGCACATAGTCGATCCTCCTTAGTTAGTGCCCTGAAATGATGGGCCAATTACTATTGTTGGACCCCTGTGTATATTGCGATCTATAGCACCTGACACTTCTTTGTGACCATAGTTCCCTCTGCTATCTAAACATCACCCTCTACCTTATCTTCCAAATTAGACCCAACAAGTGGGGTTATGTCGCTACCGTACAAGTCAGATTCAATAGTTAGGGTTTTAACAGTGCAGATCAGACTCTTTGTGCAGTGAGGGTTTTGGCGGCTATATTTCAAATCAATTGTCACAACAAATTTGGAAGTAGCAAGACCTTGGGATTTTTGTTACTGCAGTAGAGGCCTTATTTTTGCAGGATATTGGGCAGGATCAAGCTTTCTAGAATTTGGTCACTGCAGTATTGATTTGTAGGGAGTGAAACTCCTTTCGGAGTAAAAAAAATAAAAATGAGACCATCTTGGGACACTTGCAAGAGACTTAGCACATAAGCCTCACGAAAACGAGTTGGTCACAGTGGTACCATTCACTTGTGAGTCCCCAATTTTCTGGCGGTCCCAAATTATTTTTCGATGTGACTTCAAGTGACCCATGCCATTAGACTCCCAAGCTCACCCTCTTTCCAAGAATACTACTCCTAAATAATTGACCGAGGTTCGTGAATGTTAGGTACCATATCTCAAGTTATGGCTAATGAGAGGGTCGAACATCTTGAACAAAGTTTCGAAGAATTCTAGGCCAATATTACCAAACAGATCTCGCAACTAACATACCTTATAACAAAATTCTCATCAAGAGGAGCCTAGTGTTGATGCACACATATAAGGAAAATCTAGCCATCACATTCACTTCCATGGAAATCACCACCATTCCAACCACTGGACACCCAAGCTGGACATGTACAAATTTGATGGCTCTAAACCTGCAATATGGGTAGCATAAATGGAACAATATTTCTTCCTTAATGATATCTTCGAAGATGAAACTAAACTACATGTGGGAGCCCTTTACTTGGACCAAGAGAGATGGCAGTGGCAGCAGTGGCATAAGAAATGTTATCCAGGGAAAGAAACTTGGAACATGTTCTCAAAATCCATATGTGATTGCTTTGACTGGGAATCTAATTTTTTGGGTTGTATCACTAAGCTGCAGAAAATAGGTACAGTAAAGGACTACATTGCAGCCTTTGAGCACCTGATACTCCTTTGTGACCATAGCTCCCTCTATTATCTGAAGATCACCCTCTACTTTATCTTCCATATCAGATCCAACAGTTGGGGTTCTATCGCTGCCGTAAAAATCAGATTCAACACTTAGGCTTTTTACAATGCAGATTAGACTCTTTGGGCAGTGAGGGTTTTGGCTGCTATAGTCCAGATCATATTGTTGTGGCACATTTGCTAGTACAAATACCTTGGGATTTCTATTACTACAGTCCAGGCCTTATTTTCAAAGGATATTGGGCAGGTTTAGGCTTTTTTGAATTTGGCCAATGCAGTATTGATCAGTAGAGAGTAAAACTCCTTTTGGAGTAAAGAAAATAAAAAAAATTGAGACCATCCTAAGATGCTTACAAGAGACTTAGCCCATAAGCTTTAAGAAAACGAGTTGGTCGTAGTGTTACCATTCTCTTGTAAGTCCCCAATCTTTCGATGATCCCAATTTTTTTTTCTGACGTGACTTCAAGTGACCCATGCCATCAGAATCCTGAGCTTACCCTCTTTCCAAGATGACTACTCTTAAGTAATTGAATAGGGTTGATGAATGCTAGGTACCAGATCTCAAGTTATGGCTAATGAGAGGGTCGAACACCTTGAATAAAGGTTCGAATAATTCCAAGCCAATATTACCAAACAAATCTCGTAACTAACAGACCTTATAATAAAGTATCATTGAGAGAATCCTAGTGTTGATGCACACATAGAAGGAAAATCTAGCCATCACATTCACTTTCATGGAAATCACCACCATTCCAACCACCAGACACCCAAACTAGACATGTACAAATTTGATAGCTCTAACCTTGCAGTATGGGTAGCACAAATGGAACAATATTTCTTCCTTAATGATATCTATGAAGATGAAACTAAACTACATGTGGGAGACCTTTACTTGGACAAGAGAGATGGCAGTGGTGGTGGTGGCATAAGAAATGTTATCCAGGGAAAGAAACTTGCAACATGTTCTTGAAAGCCATATGTGATCGCTTTGACTGGCAATCTAATTTTTTGGGTTGTCTCACTAAGCTCTGGAAAACGAGTACAGTAAAGGAATAAATTACAACCTTTGAGAAATTTGTCATAAGAGTTTATGGTATAGGAGATGACTTCTACTTGAAGTGTCTCATTGGTGGCCTAAAAGAATCCATCCAAGCCCATGTCTAGATGCACCACCCAACTACTTGGTTGGACGCATGAAGCAAGGCCTTAGATGTGGAAATCACCTTAAATTGCGAGTCCAATCATCCAAATTTCACTACCAAGGCATGTCCCACCCAGGCTCAAGGCCCCAACAAAACACTTAAGGTTCAAAAGGTGTCACCAATAGAAATGGTCAAAAGAAGAAAACAAGGATTGTGTTACTACTATGATGACAAGTACTCCCCTGGACATAAATGCAAGGAACCAAAATTCTTTGAAATTGATGCTACTAATAACAACTCAATAGAGGTAGATCCATCCCTTGAGGTGCCCAAGGAAAAAGTCAGGGAAACGTAAACTGACAATGATCCCACAACTACGCCAGATGAGCCGATTGTCTCACTACGTGCCTTGGCTGGCATTTATTCACCTTAGACTCTCAAAATCTTAGGGTTTATTAAACATTGACCAATAGTGCTATTGATTGACAATGGAAACACTCATAACTTTATCCATAAGAGAGACAAAGAATTTTTTCATTTTTTTATGTGGGAGATATCTAATTTCCAATTCCTTATCGTTGATGGGGGGGACAAGAAATGTGAAGGCCACTATGAAAATATTAAGCTTAAAATGGGAGACTACAACTAAAGTCCCACATGTTTTCTATTGACATGGGTGGTTGCAACATTGTCTTGGCTGTTTAATGGCTTCATACATTGGGCCCTATCACAATAGATTTCCAGGAGTTATATATGAGCTTTAAGGAGAACAACCACATTCACACATTAAGGGGGCTCCAAGCAGGTGCTCCTACTATCATGAACTTGCATAAAATGGAGAAGATTTTAAAAAAAGGCCATCATGGAGTAGTTGGCCAATTTAATTCCATTCAAGCCATTGAATCAATTACTCCTCATATTCATCCCGATATGCAACAAGTATTAGATCGCCACCAGCGGGTCTTTGATAAACCTAAAGAGCTTGCACCCTCTAGGGGTGAACATGATCATAGCATCCCTTTGGTCTTGGTTGCCCAACCGCCTAATGTTTGCCCATATCAATATCCTTTTGCTCAAAATAATGACATTGAAAAAAAATGAAGGAAATCCTCAAAGCCGATGTTATTCATCCCAACATCTGGCCTTATTCATATCAAGTGGTCATGGTTCTAAAGAAAGATGGAGAATGGTGCATGTGTCCAGACTTTCAAGCCCTCAATAAGCTCACTATCATGGAAAAATTTTCCATTCTGGTTGTTGATGATCTTCTTGATGAATTTTATGGTGCTCAATTCTTTACTAAGCTAGACCCTTGCACAGGCTATAACCAAATACGTAGAAAGGAGGTCGACATTCCCAAGACTACCCTCTGAACTCATGAAGGCCATTATAAATTCTTGTTCATCCATTTGGTCTTTGTAATTCTCCATCTAATTTTCAAAGCCTCATGAGCCACCTACTGAAACCATATCTCTGAAAAAATTTCATGGTCTTCTTTGATGACATTCTCATCTACAACATAACTCGGGACAAACATATTCAACATGTAGACCAAATATTTCAACTACTTTGAGATCACAAACTATTTGTCAAGTTATCCAAGTGATCTTTTGGTGTGGAAAAAGTTGAGTATTTGGGACACATTGTGAGTCATGAAGGAGTCGGGGTTGATCCAAAAAATATTAAGGCAATGCAAGATTGGTCCCAACCAAAAACCTTGAAGAGTTTGAGGGGATTCTTGGGTCTCACTGGCTACTATCTCAAATTTGTCTCTAATTATGGATGCATTGCTAGACCCATCATTAATATTCTCAAGAAAAATTCATTTCTCTGGATTGATGTAGCTTAGCAGGCTTTCTTGGCTCTCAAAAAGGCCATGTTCTCCACTCTCATATTGGCTCTACCCGAGTTCACCAAATATTTTGTGATTGAATGTGATGCTTTAGGTACAGGTATTGGCATTGTATTAGCGTAAGAAGGTAGACCAATGAATTTCCCCAACCAACAACTTAGTGGCAAACATCTGGGTCAATCTACTTATGAGAAATAAATGATGTACATGTAGGAGACACCTGGCGGCCATAAATCCTGATGGACCATCAAAGCATAAAACATTTTCTAGAGAAACATCTATCATTGCCACAGAAAAATAAATGGCTTGCAAAAATGATGGGATATGATAATGAGATAATTTACAGGAAAGAGTGTGACAATGTAGTGGCTAATGCTTTATTGCACCAATTTGAGGATGATAGCACCCTACTATCAATATCTCTACCCATACCATATTGGATTGAAGAGGCTTGCAAGGAATGGTTCTCCCGCCCCACTTTGTCCCAACTCATTAATAAATTAAGGGATGATCCTGATTCCTCAACAGACTACTCTTGCAAGGATGAGATTATTCTCTACAAGAATCGAGTAGTTATATCATCGAACTCCAACCTAAAAAACCGCATATTAGATGAGCTGCACTCATATTCAATTGCAGGACATTCTGGCTTTTAGAAGACTTATGCTGCACACGTAATTATTTCTTTTGGGAAAGCATGAAAAATGACATTCTCACTTTTGTAGGTGAATGTGATGTGTGCCAACACAACAAAGGGGAAACAACCAAGTTATCAAGAACCTTTCAACCTTCTATCTGGACGGATGTTTCCATGGATTTCATCATTGGTCTCCCAAAGTTAGGAAACAAATCAATCATCATGGTGGTTGTGGAAAGACTTTCTAAATATGCTCATTTTTTCTCTCTATCAAACCCATTTAGCCCCACTTTCGTGGCTCAAGTTTTCTTGGACCAGATCTGCAAACTACATGACATGCCGACTTCTATTGTATCTGATTGCAGCCCCACTTTCACCAACAAATTTTCGCAGGAACTTTTCAAGCTACAAGGCACGCAACTCCAACTAAGTACTGCCTATCATCCCCAAAACGACGGTCAAACAAAATCAGTCAACAAATGTTTGGAGACCTATCTAAGGTGTTTCGCTTTAGAAAAGAAGCATGAATGGGTGCAATGGCTACCTCTAGCTGAATGGTGGTATAATAATAACTATCATGAAGCCACCAAGATGACTCCATATGAGGGAATGTATGGTCAACTCCCATATTCAACTATTTCTTATATCCCTGAATGTTCTAAAGTACAGGCAGTTGATCAACTCCTACAAAACTATGCCGCCATGATCGCTCATATCAAAGATAATCTACATCAAGCTCAGAACCGAATGAAGCAATAGGCTAACCAACATCGTTCTGAGCATTCATTTCAAGAAGGGGATCAGGTATCCTTGTGACTCCAACCATATAATAAAACATATCTCAAAGAAAAGGGCTACCAGAAACTAGCACCAAAATCCTATGGGCCTTATCAGATACTTTAGCACATAGGAGTAGTCAGCTACAAAATAGCCTTGCCACCACTTCAAAAATTCATCCCTTCTTCCATGTATCATGCCTCAAGAAAGTGGTGGGGGAAAATTTCATAGTTCAAACAAGTCTACCCAAATTGGATGAGAAAGGATAACTTTGGCTCCAACCAGAACAAGCCCTCGAAAGACATATCCACAATTGCACAATCAAGGAAGTCCTCATCAAGTGGAAAGACACCTCTCGAGAAGATGCGACCAGGGAACCAACCATTATTTTTTAGCTGTTTCCACATCTTTAGCCTTGAGGACAAGATTGCTTTGGATGGGGGAGTGCATGTTAGGGTCCAACTAACCCCTTTATTTATGTAATAAGCCCAATGGACCAAGTTAGAGTCATAGTTAGTCAGAGAGTTAATAAATCCCGGTGGAGTTGCAATACTGCTATTAGATGGAGTGATCTAGTGAACAGGGTATTGATTTAAGTGAACATGTTGGAAAAAAAGGAACAAGAAATGAAGGTTATGAAGAGGAATTTGAAGGCAACACAGGACAGATAGAAGAGTTACGCATATCAGCACATGGCATTTAAAGAGTTTCAGGTTGGGGAGCATGTGTACTTACACATCAAGCCCAAGAGGAGCTCCTTGTGGATTGGATCATGTGCCAAGTTGGAACTCAATATTG
>APFE030785133.1:0-13988 GCA_000404065.3 Pinus taeda
TTATGTGTTTTCCATAAAAATTTTCTATCTATTATTGGAATAGTATTGTTGTCTATTTTACTTATACAGGAGACAAACTTCCTAAGTTCTTTTATAAATGTAATTGAATATTGTTTATGAACCCTAATGTAGCTTTTGTGGAGGCACTTGAGTGGTCCAAATTTTTTTTAACCAATTTTTTTCAACTGGAAGTCTATATATTTTCTGTGAATTATTGTGAATTATTATTTAGTATATACATTTCTCAACTATCACTACTCTTCATTTTTTTTAGTTAGCCCAATGATAAACATTTTATTTTGCTTTCTCTCCTAACAAGATGTGCACACTGAAGAAGACTTGAACATATTTTTAATAGCCAAGATTTTAGTTCTTTCTCTCTTTTGCATGGCTACTATTCTCAATGTTCCAATTTCATATGCCTTCTTGAAACTTGTGATTTTTTCTCCTGCAAAAATTTTGTTTTGATCTCAGGTATGTGCTTAATAGTTTTCAAAGAGTATGTATTTCACCGTCAACATTACAAGTCCTTAAACTAAAATCATATTGATTTAGCTTGATTGCATTTTCCTATTTAACATTCATGAAAACTACTATGATACATCTCTAGGATTTGATGTTATTGGGAGATTGTTTGTTTCAGTATATATTGTGGATATGATATGATTTTCGTAATGGCAAGTCCTATGTATGCATGAAAATGTTGGATGGTGTTGAAAATTTCTTGTTTGATAGTATTCTCCCCATTTTTAGGGGATTCATTTATTCAAAATGCTAGTTGAGTGTGCAATTTTGAATGAAAATGAACAACTAAGCTACATTATTAGCCCCTGGCAACATCTTTCAGTAATTAATGATTTCCCTTATAAAAAATCATGGTAACAAATAGTGTTGCATGCAATTCTATTAGTTTGATACTATACAAGATTGAGGCATGATAAATGACAAATAATTTCAAATCTTTTACTATGTAGATAGAGTATAATGTCCAGTAATTTCACACAAGTTCCTAGATAATGTTACAAAATGGTTCAACTTTTATCTTTGATGGTTGATTACTTGTAACGAAAATTTCTATTCCATGAATACATATTTCCCTTCCATGCCAACTTGGAATCATTCTTGTGGAATTGTATTATGTTGTCATGTTCAATAATTAATGTGTTGCATTGAAGCATAATGATAAAATGTTATCTCATTTGTGAAAACAAGACTTTCATAATTGGTATATCCTTTGTGTTTTATTTCTTCAATCATTTCACCATCCAATTTGGGAGCGAGTTGAAGAGAATCTATTCGAATTTGTCACTACTACTTTTACTTACAAGGTATTTGTGTAGTCTTAACAATTAGTTCTTCCAATTCATCTTAGGTGCATCATTTCTTTACTTCTCTTAGGTTCTTTTTAATTTTAGATTTGTTTTCCTTACAAGTTTATTCCCTTTCTTTAAAACATGATCAAAATATTTTTTCTCTTAAAATGAAAGAAACGATTACATTTTTAACCCTTTAGTTATGATCGATGAGAAATTCAAAACAAGAAACAAGTAATAAAAAAATCCACCTTAGAATGTCTTACCCAATGGTACTTATTTTAATTTATAGTTGTTTGAAATAGTGTAAAGAGTCTATTTTTTGGCAAAATATTCTGAAATTAGTTTTCACCAAAATTTTGCGATACATGAAATGGTTACAAATTTAGAACTTTGGCTATGCATGATGGAAAAGTCAAACCTAAGAAAAACGAATATCTTAGTATACCTTAATCCATGATACCAATTTTAATTTTCACTATGTTTGAAGTAGCTTTGAGGAGAAGGAGTTTTTAGTAAAATATCAGTGAATTAGTTTCCACGCACTTCATATCTTTTGGAATTTTGTAGATTGTCACACTTTTTTTTTAATTTACCTTCAAACATGGCATTGGAACCAAATTTTATTTGTAGTTATAGGGATAGAGAGAAAATTTATCTCTTACTTCTTGGATTTCTTTATTGAAAATATTGTTTGATTTTCATATACCATTTTTTTGTTTTTTTGTTTAGCATGACTAAGTAGAGTGAAAAATGAGATAATATTGATGGATAGTCTATGCGCTCTTGGTAGAATATTTTTTTTTTCCAATGTAAATAAGCTCGATAATTTTCCACGTACTAGAGAAATTGTTTGGGGTAATATTTAGAGTGGTTTAATATTCCATGGCTTTTCAAAACAAAAGATAAAAATAGTTGTCAATTTTTACATTTTTTTAATTTATTTGCTCAATTTTTATGCTTTAAAATTATTTTAACTTAAAATTCATTAGAACTCTCCATGTTTTTCAGAAAATATCATTAAACATTTTACATTATGCATATTGTGGAGTATTAATGTTAGACAAGGTTTACAAGCTTTGAAACAAACTTCCATCGTTTAAGTTTTGCTACTAGATCGAAACCTTCTAGAAGAATGAAAAAAATGGTGCAGTTGTGGAAAATATATAAAATAATTAAGTGAGTAAAAGAGAATAATAACATGAGACATTGTTGAATAAAAATGACATATGGGGAATAACTAACAAGGAATAAAGTTGTTGGTCATTTAATATTTTCATGTTGTGAGCCTTTGTGACATAGTACTGATGAAATCTTTAATGCCAAGGGTGTGTACATTTCATGATATTTTTTCTATGAAATGATGTAAGACAATTTAGGATGCATAAATGTAATTATATTACAATTTGGTGAAAGAAACAACGGATTCTTATTTTATTTCATTAAGGTTTTTTTATGCATGTCCAAGTTTATTTCACCTTCATGGCTTCTTTTGATCACAAGGAGAACTAAGGAATTTGTCATTGTACACATATAATAAAAATATGAATATTTTTAGTAGAAGGGTCGCAACATGAGGTGATCTAGGTGTTACCTATACTAAACAATGTGTATTGTTGAACAATTATTTCGTTCTTAATGAAAAGTATTGCCTTTCTCCTTCAGTGTATATCCATTTTATTAGATTTCCATATATTTTAATGTTTTTCGTAAAATATATTTATTAATTTGTCAATAACCACCTAGGGAAGACATATAAATCAAATGGATCCAACTGAAAATAAAATTCAATTGATGATAACCATCAAAATGGGTAACCCATTATTCCTGTCACATTTCATAGATTAAAAAAACAGTAGAAATTAACTAAATTATAACTTTATTACAAATTATATTATGGTTATTTATAAATTTAAAGAAATTGAATGCATATTTTAAACACAACAAAAAATGTTAGTTAGCTATGAAATATGTAAATATTACTATGAATGTTCTAACATATTCCATGGTGTTTAAATATCTTCCATCAACCTAATAATTAACTTATAACTATGGCGATTAGCATAATTATAGGCATATATAGTGTTTGATCGACTAACTTATGTACCAATTGTTGGGGTGCAAAAGGTGGATCATTAATTCTTATTGCAATGTTTATATTATGTTGTTCTATTTCCTAGTTATAGCATTCCAACCAAATATACATTTTGTGTTGATCTCTTTATAGCATAATATTGTTACTATCCAACTTAATATGTCATCAAACCTAGAATGCTTGGATGAAGCTTTATCACTATCAAACTGCTTGGATCGGGTTTTATATTGACCATCATTTTCTTCTATAATTTTTATTGTAGTAGCATGGGGTGAATCACAAGTCAAGTCGATGTTTAATTTTTTCTTTCCTGTTGGGTTCAGTCAACTATCCTTGTTCATATGCCTATGATGAGCTTCTTTCTATGTAGAGTTTGTCTAGAGTCAATTGTTTATTGTTCAATGAATAATATTTTCCAAGTCCAAGAAACAACAAGACGTCACTCCCAATAGATTATTCTAGAAATTGTTCCAATTTTATAGGCTTCCTTTTTTCCTACCCTTATAGGGTATCCTCAAAAAAAATTCATGTAATTGAGTGTAGATTATATTGTTGTTGTGGGTGTTCTAATTGAATACCTAGAAAGATTTGATTCTCATTTATTGTATATGTTTATGTCCCTATTGTTTTCCAAGTTTGTGAATCTTTTCTTGCAATATTCTTATGAGATTATGTCACAGGTACTAAGAGGTCAAATTCAAATGGTTGTGTATAATTATCTTTCCCTTTCTTCTTCTTGTTCAACATCTAGAAGGAGTAATCGTATATCCCCTTGTTCTTCTAGAGCTTGTGGTGGAATTGAGTATATTATGTTAGATTATTAACTCATCTCTCTCTCACACACACGCACACACACACACACACACACACACACACACACACATATATATATATTTGGTCAATTGTATGGTGATAGAAAATCTCTTGTTTTTATACATATAAAGAGTGAGCATACCTTTGTAGGGAGAATTGAATGTACGATGAGGGAGGAAACAATTTTTGTATTTGCTAAGGGAGGAAACATTTTTAAAGATTTTCGGATGACTAACTAATGAAGTTTGTTTCATGTCTAACCAAATTAGTAAAGCGGGGAAAGGAATGGACTTATTAAAATTTTCACATTTATACTAGTTCATATTTAGCATGTCATCAATGTGTTTTTCCTAGTTGTATATTTTTCCCGTCATGATCATTAGCCAATTTATTGTAAAATATTGAGTTTAATGTTAGAAACTCTCCCTATTCATGCAAAATGACTCTCTCATTAGGAAAAAATTAGAAATAATAAAAACAAATTGAGATATCAAAAACTTAATTTAACAATACATATATTTAACACAATAATATAAACATGAATACATAGGAACCGATTAAAGAATATTTATTATTTGTATTACATTGAATACTGAAAATCAGAAAAAACCATATAGAAATATACAAAATAGTATTTTAGAAATTTTATAATTTTGAAATACGTATAACTAAATATAAAAATAAAACATATATATACTTGATTAATATTAATTGATGGAAGGAATAATAGTTTAAATGAACTTCAGACACCAACATTAAGATCTTAACTGATCTACAAAATATACAAAATCATTGTATCATCTCCTCCATATCATTATCATATGTTCACTCACCAAAAGTGCGTTTTGGGTCAATATCGATAATCAAAACCATTACCATATGTTGGCTCATGAAAAGTTATTTCTGGGTCAATATCTATAATTAAAATATCATCTCCAAAATACACAACATTTATTATATTCCTTTCTTATGGGCTCGAATTTGGAGTTACACTTGATTCAACTTGATCACTATGTTATGCCACTTTAAGTACATAAAAGCTATAGTTTTAATGTTATAGTTAATGTGTTAGATATTAAATTGATGTGTGTTGTAAAATTTCAAGAATTATAATGTCATGATGGTGAATTGTACTAGGGGTCATAGTTTCTAGAATTCATTGTGTTTTAAATATCATAGTGCACTATGTTTTATTTAATTTTAGAGTTAGCCCTTAAGAATTATCAAGTGTCATTGATTTTTAATAGTAATAATGTTTAGAGGTTGCATTATGGAAGAGTTTGTAATTATCTAAGAGTATCAGTGATAACGGTAAACTAGCCATTATGGGTAATATTAGTGCTTTGATATTCATAATGGATTTTTCTTAAGGGGCACATATTGTATCAACCATTATGTGTAATATTAGTGTTTTGATATTCATAATGGATTTTTCTTAAGGGGCACATATTGTATCAAATATTATAGTGGTTAGAGTGATTAAATGTTACATTAAATAAGGGGAACAATTTTGTGGGTGACTATATACTGCAATATATAGAAATATCTAATAGTAAATTCATTTAATTAGTGAATTTATAGACACATATATTAATATATATATTTTTATAGATCAAAATATTATTGGTAAACCCAATGTGTCTTTCCTTATGATTTCCCTCATTGTTTTAATAGAATAACTAATTGGTTGTACTTAAAAAAACCCTTAGTGATTTAGTAGTTAGGTTTTTGATACTCCTAGACTTTTGCAAGGCCGTTAGAAAGATTGAAAAAAATAAGTTATCTCAAAATTTGAAATAAATATGTTATTTATATATTATGATTCAAAATTTCGAACGTCAAAGTATTTAGAAAAATGTAAAAAAATAATTTAAAAAATATGTATAATTACTTTCACTGCTTTTTGGTGATTGTGTGAATTCAAACCACAGATACTGTGAGTCACTGAGATAAATATTGAAATTTCAACTTTAAGCATTAACTTTTTTGGTAATTGTGTGAATTCAAACCCGGGTCAGATATTGTGAGTCACTGAGATAAATATTCACATTTCAAATTTAAGCATTAACTTTTTTGGTAATTGTGCGAATTCAAACTCGGTCCGATGGTGTGAGTCACTCAGATAAAAATTGACATTTCATTAACTTTGTGCATATTGTGTGTACTTTGAAGAAACCAATTTACAGTTTACATTTTTAAATGTTCCCATTACATTTCTAACTTTGAAATTTTCATTTTTTACAACAAATCAATTAAACAATAAGTCTTTCTAAGTTTGAAACTGCCTATTTTAATATTTAACTTTTAATTTTTTACTTTGCCATCCACTGTTTGGTCTTTCTTACTCTCAAAATTTCAATCTTTTACGTCAAAAACAGTTAACAATTTTTTTAAATTTAATTTTTAATCTTTTATTTTACCTTTCTCTAAAATTTAAAGGTTAATTATTTTAGTTTGTATTATTTTAATTTAATCGTTGGCCTTTTTGTGAAGCCAATGTAATTAATATTTTGCTTTTCAAATTTAGTTTATTTTTGCTATATTTTGCTTTACTTTCTAAATTTAGGTAACTTTTTGCTTTTATGGGTTGTCTTCTGGAATTAGAACCGTTTTCTTCATAGCGGCGGTAGTTTTGAATTGGTGTTTCCATGGGTAACGCCAATGTTGTTGTCTCTGTATCTTTGTTGGGGGAGCGTGAGAATGAATATATGATATGATGGTCGTGCGTTCGATCTATATTTTTGATGGGAGAGCGTGAGACTGAATATCTTTGAAGGTCGTGTGTTCGTTCGATCTGTATCTTTGTTGGGAGAGCGTCAGACTGAGTATATGAAAGTCGTGTTTTTTATCTATATCTTTGATGGTAGAGCCTTAGATTGAAGATCTTTGAAGGTCGTGTTCGATCGATGCGCAACCCACCTAGCACTTCATAACAATACTTCCCATCGCACTGGAGGTAAGTAGCGATTTTTGTCAATTTGAATTATCTTAACATTCTTGAGCCATGCCTTTTCTTCTTCGATATTTTTTTTGAACTCCAGTTTATAATTTTTTCCTGCAACTATGGATATTCTTTATATGGATATTCTTTATGGATAGTTTTGTTTGCACATTTCAACCCATGCCTCTTTTTCGAGACTTGTTTTAAAATATGGTTTATAATTTTGTTTTACAACTATGGATAGAGTTTATGGATAATTTTATTGGTACAATCATTGTTTTAAAGTGTTGTTTAAAAAAAAAATGTGCAACTGGATATCGTTTATGGATAATTTTGTTTGAACGACCACTGGTTTATAATTATTTTTCTGCAAGTATGGTAATACTTTGTGATATTTTTCGTGTTCCATTGTACTTTTGTTTACACATTGAAAAGTATAAACACTTCGTCATCAACATTCATCCACAATTACTATATCGGCTCAATCCTTTTCACTGAATTTTGGTGATTACTCAGACATCAATCATAGATACTGGTAACCCCAAAATTATTATCCAAAAAACTAGATTACGAATTTGAATCTATGGAAATTCATGCAAACGTTCACCTGGGTTTGTCAAATGACGGATTGGAAATGTTTGTTGGGTGGGTAATACACTTTGATGTCTCATTTTTTAACTCTATTCGCAGATAGATTAAATTTTTTTTATTGGAATTGGAACTTTGGCTTACATCATATATTTTCAAATCTTTAGTAGAAAAATAAATTCAATATTATAAATTGTATTTTTAAATATAAAAGTATTATTAATATTTTTAAATATAAATTTGTAGAAATATGAATATGTAAAAAATAACTATTTTTTTTGCAAATAAAAAACGGAAATGTTGTTTTGTTAAACGACACTGCACTTTTATGACTTGGTGTTCACTTTTCATGTTCACCACTCTTACAACTTTAATATTCAAAATCACGAGTGGCCACACATAATATTTATTTCCTTTACCATAACTTTGTTAGTGAAATTCTAAAAATAATAGTTGACTTAAACTAGAAAACTAAATTAAGTTTTATTAATTAAATTGCTGTTCTCATAATTACTTATTTATATTGCAATTTTTATACATATTATTTGTTATATTATCATGTATATATTTTTATATATAGGTGGAGGTGGTGGCATTGCTGGTGGATGTGGAGAAGTTGTAGGAGGAGGAGGAGGAGGAGGAGGAAGCAAAGGAAAAGGTGGTTAAGGAGGTGGTGGTAGAGGTGGAGTATGAGAAGGAGGTGGAGGAGGAAGAGGAGGAGGTGGTGGAAGAGGTTGCAAAGGTGGAGGTGGTGGAGGAGGAGGATGTAATGACTAAGCAGTTACATGAGTAATTTTATAAATTACCATGTTAGGTAAATGTAGAGACAGAAAATTATTACTTATTAATATTGAAATGTTATTTATTCAAAATGTTGAATTAAGTAATATGGAAAATAACTTTGTGAGGAAAAGTTATTACTTTCTCTTGCTTAATTTAAAAAGAAACAGTTGCCAGCAAGAAGGGCAACCCTAACTACTTTTCTTACCATAGAAATGGAAAAGAAGAAAAGAAGCCTGGGCTGTTAAGGAACAGGCAGGAAAAGAATAGAGACAGAAGCAAGAAGAAAAGGGTACTATGTCTGGTGAGGACCAGATAGTCCCAGCACTGTAGTGCCCAATACTGCACAGCTGAATAGTGTGCATTACCTTGCAGAAGGCAGAGGCCTGCAAGTGAGCTTGGGGGAGAGAATCAAGTCTATACGACTGATCTCGTGGATGGGAGGTTAACAAGCTATTTATGAGTCTTTGTTTCAGGCCGAAAATTGAAGAGGACGCGGTACAGGTAAGTGAAATGTGACTACAGTATTATTATAGAAATCTTCTCTTTGTTAAGAAAGTTATTTAGTTATCTGTAAAAAAAAAAGAAAGCAATGCTATTCAGTTTCACAGAATATTAGTTATCTGGAAAGTAAAACTTTATTATTCTGCTGGAAGAAAACCTTAGTACAAGTCTGTAGGATTTCTGGTTCCTATAAATGAACAAATAACATAAGCTGAACAGATAATATAACACGGTCTTTAAGGATTAAACCATTAGTTATGCTACAATTTGCCCAACTCGTAGATAACAAACAAAGGAAATAAACAGATAAGATTCGGGGCTCTATTGACTATGAACCAAGAAGGATTTACATGATATATTTTACAACTATGTTAGCATAGTTTAAATTAGACTATTAATACAGTCTTTCAAACATCGATACCTGGAAAAGCAAATGTGAGATACATAGTACAGACAACCGTCAAATGTAGCATAAATAACAGAGTATTCTTGCTAACAAATAAGACCGAGGGATGTACGGGTCTTGTAACGCTCCAGTACTCACCACGAGGGTTTAAGAAATGGGTAAAACATTACAAAACTTAACCCTGATAACATCAGCGGAGTCGACCAAAATAAGTAGTTGACAGTGACCGCATGGTAAAAGATAAGCAACCATATACAATTAGAATCCATGTATTATACGCTGAACAAATAACTATTCACGAAAACCCTGCTTCAACCATGGAAAGAACAATATATGCATCAATAACATATCGTGAATTATTTGCTGGCAGGGCCGACATCGATATAAACTTAAATCTTTAATAAGTATCAATCGATGAAAGCATTCTACCGGAAAAGAAAAACCAATACTTCAAAAAGCTAGAGATACATTTTAAATGATAACCGGGGACATAACTAACACCATAAATCGAAATAGAAATGCATTTTTCTTGAAATACAAGAATATATATATATATCTCTGAGGAAACGAAAGAAAAGCAGAGGCACATTCCTGAGAATGAATCAACCCAAATCAGTAGCTGTTACGGCAGGGTATAAACCTCCTAAGTTTACATTTAACCCGACGACCGAGTAACCTCAGCGTGTGCAAATCTCAGATCATAGCCGGAATAAATATTAAAATTTATACAGAACAGAGTATTCAAACAGTAAATAATAACCATGCAAGCCAATACAAGGCTGGAGCTGAGCATGGCGCATAACATTGTACAAAAGACGCTATAAGAGGGTAAGCCGACTGGCTAAGCCCGATAACATGCATAAGAAATTGGTCCATTACAGATCCTGAAACCCCGAGAGGGTTTGGAAGGGTTCAGGTTATCAAACCCTGAACCCAGCTACCAGAAGCGACAAGGTAAACAAAATAAAGATAAAACCCTTCATGACCGAGACTTATTGTCGAAGAAATTCACAACTCGGACCAGTCGAAAGAGAGCACGATGAGACTCCTGGTAAAAAGAAAATCATATTCAGCCAGTGAGCCCGTAAAAGAAATTGAAGACCGTGGCTAGGAGACCTACCTGTAATGCGTAGAGAAGATTGGAAGTGCAGGGAACCCTCCATCATCATAGCTCGTGCTCCATACCCTGAACCTTTTACAACATTAACCGGTAGTTAGGGTTTGATAAATGTAAGTTTGAGAAAATAAAACATACTGATTTAATTTAAAAAAAAAAGAATCGCCATTACCTTCAGGCGAATATCAGACGAGGAAAACCCCAGGTCATCTCCTGTAGATGAATAGCAATGACGGTCTCTTTCCAGGCAGGTCACAACGCAGTGAAACTGTGGGTATGCCACTGTGAAGGAGGAGCCGAGTTGAGGTGGCCTTGGTATAATCAGAGGAGATCCGAGCCGATAGGCTCTGCCTTGCAGACATCACGAAAATGCCGAAAAACCCTAGACCAAACTCCTTTTATTCCAGGCCAAAACATTACCACCGTTGATCTTCCAGGTGAAATCCTGGGCGTCCAAATTCATGGCGTGATCCTGAGGGATTACGGGCGGCCTACAAAAATTTAATATCCCAGCTACCGTGGCTCCATCTCCGAGAGCTATATCAGCTCCAGATAGCAAGTAGAGCCTAACAGTGCATGAATGCTGGAACCGCGAAGTTAGCCTTAAATTCCAGGGCCAGGTGGCGGCGTAAAAGCCAAAGCGATAAGACACCATATCAGCCCAATGACAATATGGTTTCGCATGAAATGTCTCAATATACATATATATTAATTCATGAATCGACTAACGGGTCGTAACAATTTTATATGTGCAACCATCCATACATTGTGGTAGTATTTAGAGTTAAATTTTAAATGAAAGTAGGTGGAGTTAGGTCCGCGGTAATTAAAATTTTTTTTTTACTATGTAAGAGTTGTGACATATGGTATCAGAGCCCAGATACAACACTGTGGCCTCTGGGTAAAACAACAATGACAGACAGGGACATTGTATTAAATAACTAATAAGAGTCATTCCTGATAATACTCTTGAATGTCTCTTTCTGTGTTGAATGAAGTACAGGTTTCCAGGTATAGATTTCTGATATTGCAGACCGAAACCTGAGGAGAGCGGATAGTACCTCATGGCGACCTGTAACGGGACAAGGAGTACCAGGTCCAGAAAATAACCCCGAACTGTGGGTGCAACTTGGGGAAGAAGCCAGAGTTACGAATCAAGCAATCTTAGAGACGGTGCAAGAGCTGAAGAATGAGATGGCTCGACTACGGGAAGACAATGCTCGGTTAACAATGGAGCAAGAAAGAATCTTAAAGAGTTTGTCTGATAAACAAAATCAATTACCAAATAATCCCAGTGCCGAACAGCAAAGGATGTCCGAGGAACAGAACCATCATATACCCCCCAAAGGATCAGAGGAGCAGGAGGAACGCTCGGATAATGTGTTTGACCAGCAAACCTCAAAAAGGCAGAAGGTAGAATTACAAGGAGAATTCCGTAAAATCAAACCACCACATTTTGATGGGGAACAAGAGGAAGCAGCTGAAGCCTGGATCATTAATATGAATAAGTATTTCCAGCTTTATGAATATGATAACAACCTTAAAGCGCGATTGGCTATTTTCCAATTACAAGGTAAAGCCACCTTATGGTGGGAGGAGGTGAAGATAGTGAAAGGGATCACCGAACAAAATATTACATGGGATAACTTTCAGAGATTCTTCAAGGAGCGATATTTAACAGAACGCTTCTATGATGAGAAGGCAAGGGAGTTCCATGATTTGCGATTAGGACAACAAACTATGGACGAATTTTTCACCCGCTTTACCTCCTTACTTCGTTATGTACCATACATAAGGGAAGAAAAGGCAAAGTTCCAGCGATTCATTAGCAGTTTACCAGTATATATGCGGGAGAGGATTGAGTTTGACAATCCAAAATCGATGGATGAGGTAATCCGCAAAGCTAGAATTTGTTATCAGCAAAGTAAACAGAAAGGGGAAGCTGCTAACAGAAAATGGAATGGGAAGAAAGGGTTCAAGACAGTGGGAAACAGCAAAGGGAATCGCAGCAATGGCAGTAAAGGAAGTAGCAAGGGAGCAAACAGCAGATTTGCACCTAGAACTACCTCTAAGTTCAGAACCACTAATGAGTCCAAGGTCAGCGAACAACAATCAAGGTTGGACAGTGAGAATGCAGCAAGACCCCCGGTGCAGTGTTGGGGTTGCGGGGGACCTCACTACATTAAAAACTGTCCACAGCGGAAAGGAGCTGAACAATTATCTCAAGTTCATGAAGCTTCAACCGTGGGTGAGGTTGGACGCAGCATACCCAGAATTAATGTGGCTCTGGAAGATCGTCAGGTGGAATACCAGCCAACCATGGTTGAGTTCGAAGGTAAAATCTCAAACCTTAGCATATCTGTTTTAATTGACCCAGGGGCTACATTAAGCTATGTGAGCCCTAAGATAGTGGAACGTTGTAGTTTACAACCTGTTAAATTTAAAAATCCTTGGCTAGTGCAACTCGCTACCGGAGCCAAGCGGCGGGTAACAGCCAAAATCAATGATTGTTCATTTATTATAGCAGACTAGCCAGTGACAGCTGATCTAAATGTACTCCCTCTCGGATCCTATGACATCCTAATCGGCATGGACTAGTTAGAAAAACACTGGTCATTAGTTGATTGCAAAACTAAAATTATTTATTACAGAGATCAGCAAGGAAACAGGAAAGAATTGCAAGGAATTAAGCAACCAGTACAAGTTCGCCCAATAACTGCCAACCAATTGATGAAGTGCATACGGAAGGGGTGTCAGGTTTACGCCATCCAGGTGGGGTATGTGAACTCCAAGGATAAATCAGTTTCTTTGAACAGCATTCCTATAATACAGGAATTTACAGACGTATTTCCAGAGGAAATTCCTGGATTACCGCCGCAAAGAAATATAGATTTTACTATTGAGTTGATACCCGAGGCTGCCCCAGTATCCCGAGCACCCTACAGAATGAGTACACTAGAGCTGACAGAACTAAAAATGCAGTTGCAAGAGCTACTAGACAAAGAGTACATTCGCCCTAGTGTATCCCCATGGGAAGCTCCAGTTTTATTCGTCAAGAAAAAGGATGGTACTCTTCGAATGTGCATTGATTACAGACAATTGAATAAGTTAACCATCAAAAATAAGTATCCCTTACCCCGGATCGATGAATTATTCGATCAAGTGAAAGGCGCAACAGTATTCTCCAAGATCGACTTGCGATCAGGATATCATCAAATTCGAATTAAGGATGAGGACATCGCTAAAACAGCCTTTAGAACAAGGTATGGACATTATGAATTTGTGGTTTTGCCGTTTGGGCTAACCAACGCCCCTGCAACCTTTATGTGTTTAATGAACAGCATCTTTCACCCATACCTGGATCAATTTGTGCTAATATTCATTGACGACATATTAATATACTCACGCACAATCGAAGAACATCATGAACA
>APFE030785134.1:1739-18662 GCA_000404065.3 Pinus taeda
GACAAAAAAATTTGAATACAGAAGATAATCAGGATCCACACCTAACAAGCTACATCTCCTGGTCCAGCCTTCAATGTGTCCTCTCTATTATGTTTTCAAAGCAGATTTTTTACAATAGTGAGCTCAATTTGAGTCTCACTCAATAGATATAAATCGGTAGGACTGGAATTAGATCCCCCAAGTCTCTAGAGTACACAGACTCTCCTTACTAAAAACGCAACCTCTATTGGTCATAGTGGTATGAGCCCAATCTGAGACTCATACATGATAGGCCTATGTCGAGGAGTTTGCTTGAACCTCTCAAGCCTTCTCAAGAGTACACAGACTCTCTGACTCTCTCTGGATCTGTCTCGATGCTGCCTTGCTCTTCAAGTCAGCTCGACTTACTTTCTCTGTTCTCTTCTCTTAGCTTTCTTACTCACTTTTCTCACTACTTGCTTTGTTTCTATCAGTTCGTGGCTTTAAAGCCAATTTGATTTCTAACTATTTGTTTCCGCTTCCCAGCACTCTAGTTATCCTACCTCTGTCTGTTTGAATTCCTCTATTTGGCGTCATCATCACTGTGTAACACCTTACAGGGAGGTGGCCACCTATTTCATAATGAATTGTGTGTTAGTTCTCTTGGAAATGTTTGAACTGCCGTTATTTCCGTTTAACTTCCCAGAAGTTCTGTGAACATGATTCTTCTGCCAAATCATTGTTCATGCCAGACTCCAAACCTTTATACAACTCGGCCTATTTACCCCATTGAATTTGGTCATCCGTCGGATCTCATGTCCACCGTTGATCTGGAGCCTCTAGATCCTACAGTCTCCGTCCATATTGGGTGGGTAAGTTGCATGATGTTTACCCATCCAACGTGAGCGGTTTTCTCTCTCTTCCATTGGACGCGTTGCACCTAGTGTGTGGCATCGGGTGGGACTTGGTTGAAACCACTTACCACTCGAAGCCCTTCCGATATCCTTCCAGGTTTCGTGTGGGACCCGCCTCTGACGGAATCGGTGAATTCCGTACGGTTTTTGACTTTTCGGGTCCGGGTCGCTCAGGGATTTTTCTTCACTGAGGGGTTTGCCCAACGATATGCGATCAACAACTTGTCGCTAATCGCATATCAGAAACCTCCCCTGTTTTTCAAAAAGGCTTCCAGTTTTGGTGTTTTGTGACAATGTGCATTACCATGGGCCAACAGTCTGTGCGCTCGACCGAGGGTCCTCGTTGCTCGGCACTGCTCACAAATTATAACTGTTCGAGGATATTTATGATAAGCTTGACCTTTGTAAGACTTTGAAACTTTGGCATGAGTTTTACAGAGTTATGAAAACTTAGAGATTTCTTTAGGATCGAATTCAGATCAACTACCATCACTGTCTTATTCAAATCTTCAATAAACTCTCGCTTGAAGAGGGGTTTCTTGTAGACTTTCAACTGATGTCCATTGACAAGCATGGGGATGGATTCATCATCAATGGTTCTGATCAGAACTGAACCATTGTCATTGCATTTCTCCACAGTGTAGGGTCCTAGCCATATTGTCCTTATATTGCCCTTGAAATCTTTGTATCTTGAATCATAGAGTAGTGCCCAATCTCCCTCTTGGAATTGCTTCTCCTTGATGTTTTTGTCATGCCATATATTTCTCTAAAGCTGAACTACCTCTGTATGAAGAAGGGCCTGCATTCTGTGTTCATCCAATCCATTGAGCTTAAGTAATCTTTCTTTCTATGCATGGCTGAGGTCTAGGTCCAGTTGAGCTGCCATCCTTACGGTATTGAATTCAAATTCTATTGACAACAAAGCCTTCTTCCCATAGACCAGCTCATAGGTTGTGAACATTGTAGTGGTCTTACATGTTGTATTGTAGGCCCAAGTGGCCTCAACTAATCTGTTTGCCCAGTCTTTTCTGCTGCTACTCACTACCTTTGTCAGGATCCCTTCCAATGCTCTGTTAGTGACCTCCACCTACCCATTGGCTTGTAGATGGTAAGAGTTCAATGTCCTGTGCTTGATTCTATGATGTGTGAGAAGGTCTTTAATCAAATTGGAAGTAAACTGACTATCTTGTTCTGTGACCAATTCTCTTGGATACCCAAACTTGTAGAATATGTTCTCTCTCAAAAATTAAGCTACTTTTTCCTTTGTCGTTGCTTTGATTGCTTTTGTCTCTGCCTACTTTGTTAGGTAATCGGTGCACGCAATGATATATTGCTTCTGCTTTGAAGGAGGGCTGATAGGCCCCACAAAGTCCATGCCCCACTTCTCAAATGGCTCAAAGGTCACTTGAGGTTGCATGGGCATTTCATCCTTTGGAGTAGGTTTCCCCATCCTCTGACACCGATCACATTGGCTAGTATATCTCCTCACATCCTGATGAAGAGTGGGCTAGTAGTAGCCTACTTGCAGTATCTTGAAGGCAGTTCTTTTTGCTACAAAATGACCTCCACAAGGCCCATCATGATAGGTCAGGAGGATGTCAAAGACTTCCTTCTCCCTGACACATCTTCTCAAGGTCTGATCTAGGCCAAGTTTGAAGAGATTGCCCCCAATCCAAGTGAAAGGGGCGCTTTTCCTTACTATCTTGCTCTTCTCTTTTGAGGACAGGTGAGGCGAAAATTGTGCTGAAACCAAGTAGTTTGCTATATCAGCAAACCATGGAGAGAGTACTAAGATAGCAAACAGATGTTCATCTGGAATTTGGTCATCCACCATTCCTTCTTCACCTGCAGACAAATTTACTCTAGACAAAAAGTCAACAACAACATTTTTTTTACCAGGCTTATCAATAATGGTCAAATCAAACTGCTGCAGTAAAAGCAACCATCTAATAATGCAAGCATTCACATCCAGTTTGTTCATTAAATATCTAATTACAACATGATTAGTGTGCACAAAGGTTTGATAGCCTGTGATATAATGTCTAAATTTGTTTAAGGAATGCACGACAGCTAGGAGTTCCTTCTCAGTCACCGTATCGTTTAACTCTTCCTTTGACAAGTTTTTGCTTATAAAGTATATGGCATAAGGCAACTTTTCATCAATTTGTCACAAGGCTACTCCTATTTCTTTTATCAAGGCATCTGTGTGAATGTGGAAAGGTAGGGCCCAGTTTGTGCCTCTTAGAATTGGGGCAGTCACGAGCTTGCTGTTCAAGGTATCTAGGGCCTCTTGACAATTTTCTGACCATATGAACTCGACATCTTTATCTAAGAGGCCAAACAAAGGAGAGGCTAGATTGCTGAAATATTTAATGAATCTCCGGTAATACCAAACTAAACCTAGGAAACTTCTAAAACCTCTCACTTTTTGAGGAGGTGGGACCCTTTGGATGATGGAAATTTTGTTGGGGTCCACCTGCAATCCCTGTTGAGATATTTCATGACCTAGCACGGTCCCTTCAGTCATAAAAAATTCACATTTTTCCAAACTGAGGGATAGGTTCATCTCAATACACTTGTCTAGAACTTTTTCTAGATTAGATAAGGCTTCCTGAAAGTTAGAGCCATAAGGAGTAAAGTCATCCATGTATATCTCTATTGCATCATGAACTAATTCAGAGAATATACTCAATACCATTCTATGGAAAGTGGTAGGAGCGTTACAAAAACCAAAAGGAAGGACCCGATATGCAAAGGTACCCCAAGGATAAGTGAAAGTGGTCTTACCTTGGTCTTCCGGGCTGATTTGAATCTGATTGTACCCACTAAACCCATCTAGGAAAGAGAAAAACTTTTTCCCTTCCAGATCATCTAACACTTGATCTATGAAAGGTAAAGGAAAATGGTCCTTTTTAGTGGTTTTGTTCAATTCCTGATAGTCAACACAGACTCTCCACTTACCATTTTTCTTTGGCACTAGCACCAAAGGAGAGACCCATTCACTATCAGAGATGGGATAGATGAATCCTACATCAAGCAATTTCTGCAATTCTTCCTCAACAATATCTTCAAGTGCTGGATTCATCCTCCTTTGAGGCTACCTGATTGGCTTGCAATCCTCCTTGATGTATATATGGTGAGTACATACTGAAGGGTGCACTCCCTTCATCTCCTTATAACTCCAGGCGAAGGTATTTGGGTGTTTTCTTAGTAAGCTATACAGTTCCTTCTCGTGGGAAGTGGATAGGGATGGATTGATTTTCAAGGTTCTTTGTGGGCTTACTCTATATTCTTAACACAGAGAGGAGTGGAGTCGACCGCACAGAGATCAGTTGAGGGGTTGTTTTGGGTTTCTCTTACTATGTCCTCTAATGGTGACACACTGGGGGGTGGATTTTGAATCAGATTTTCAATCATATCATCCTCATCTTGCGGTTCCCCCCCATGGTGATTTCTAATGTACAAAGTGGTGCAGAATAGACTTCATCCTCATCTTCCTCCTCCAACCAGAGAGATAGATCATGTTCTAGAAAGGGTTGGGCATGAGGATATAGGATTAACTACTTGGACATATGCCCATTCTTTATGGTCATGTTCCTAGCTCAACAACTGATGTAGGCATCGGCAGTAGCCAACCAGGGTCTTCCCAGAATGAGAGGATACCCAATGAGCTTTGCCTTTGGCTGGAGAACTATGAAATCAGTAGGGTACTCCCAAGAATCAATGGAGACCATCACATCTTCCACAATCCCCTCAAGGGTCATGGTGGAGCGGTCTGCAAGCTATAGCACCATCATGGTCTTCTTCAAGGAGCCTTGGAGGTTGAGTTTTAGCATTGTGTCCTTTGTCATCACATTAATGGCAGCTCCTAGATCAATCAGGGTGTGTGGGATCATGATGCCATTGATGTGGACATCGACTACTGGGCTTCTAGGGTCCAGATATTTTGGAAAATTACTTGCCCCAACATCAGGTCAGACAGTTGCCCTATGACATTAATGGTTGGGGCATCCCTCTTGCGCCTTCCTGGATTCCTAAAGCATTTCTCTTTGATCAACCTATTCTAGATAGGCACATCTTTTATGGCTTGGAGAAGTGGTATCTTCACACATAAATGTTTCAATTCTCGCAGGAGTTCAGTTTCTTCTGGAGTAGGCTGGACTGTTGCGGATAGTCTCTCAGGAAAGGGTGGAATTGCTTTAGGTTCACTTTCCTCTTTATCTTCCTCAATCTCATTTGGCGGAGGTTGGCTATCTGGGATAACTTTCCCAGATCGCAAGTTAATTTCCTGAATCTCCACAGTATAATTCGGGAATGATGGTTCCCCACTATACACATGCTGAGCCTATCTATTGTTCAAGTTTGTATTTTTCTGGGCAGGGATTTGGGGTTGCTTTGGTGGAGCAAGAGGTAATAATTGTGGTTGGGTAGGTGGTCAAGACAAAAGAGTGGGAGGAGAGTTGTATTGGGGCCTCCACCCCTGATGAGATGCATTCCACTGAGGCTGTGGCTGAGCATAAGATTGAAAGGAATGGGTGGCTGGTTGGGCATGATATGGAGATGTGAAGGACCAAGGAGGAGGTGTGGACTAGGAAGGATGAGCAGGGGGGCCCCAAGAAGTTATGGAAGTGACTTGGTTGGGATTGTAGTATGACTAATATTTCCCTTGCATCCCCTGTTGATATGGTTTAGGTCCATGTGGCCTCCTTTGGTTTATGTAATAAAGCTATTCAGTGACTCCCTCAGCCCCTTGATATAAAAATTTAAGTCTGGGTAAGGAAGGGCACATGTCTCTAGAATTATTTTCTTCACAGATAGAACAAACCTCTATAGAGTTCAATGGGAATTCATTCCTAGAGTGCCTCTTGGTGCATCTAGGACAAAAAATGGCCAAAGCCCCCTCTGCTTCCTCTTGTTTCCTTTTGATATGTAAGGTATCTATTTGCATGGCAAGAGTCGACAACATCTCACTCTTGAAGTCTTCAAGCATGTTTCCAATTTCTCCTTTAATGGATGAGCTAGAGGAAGAGGTACTGGCTATGGGTTGATTCCCCCTACCTTTCTCTTTGGCTGCTCTAGAATGGTTCCTGAAAACAATATTTATGTCCTCATAGGCAGTTGGTAGATGTCTCCCCCAACCAGTAGATGGAGGGTGTCTAAAAGATCTTCCCGAATTCCCCTGAGCAGGACCAGCTTCAGAGACTCAGGGTCAAGTGTACACCCAACCCTTTTGTAACTGAGCTGGAACCTCTCTTCATAGTCCTCTAGGGACTCATCACTTCCTATGGTCATTCAGAAAATTTCTTCTTTAGTATCTTTTGACCTACAATAGTCTCAATACTTGTTGTTAAAGGCTTGCTGCATTTGAGCCCAAGTTGTGATGCTATTTCCAGGTAATCCCATGAACCAGCGCAATGTTGCATCCTTGAGAGTAGAAGGGAACAATTTCAACTTTTGCTCATCTTCTACATAGTCATAGGTTCGACAGATAATAACAAACTAAAAAAAAAGTGTGTCAAGAACTTCTGTAGCTAGACCATGGAAATGAGGTAGGGTGAAAGGGCTTATATTCTTCATTTTGGTGTCCCCATTGGTCTTCCAAATAGGAAAGGTACCCTCTATTCTCTCTCCATTCCCCCTAGCATTTTTGTGTTTAGCCATTGGTTCTAAAGGGATGTTTTATTCTTCTTCTTCCCCTACAGGTTCTTCAAATATGTTTTGTTGTTCACCTAAGGGTTCTTCTTGGTCACAGCCACCGAAGAAGAGAGAAGGTTGGCTGTGTGAAGCCATGGGGGTGTTGGGAAATTTTTTTCCTGAATTATCTCTATTCCTACGAGGCATGAAAGGAAATATTTTTGGTTGATTTTTGTTTCTTTTTCCCCACACTAATAGTACCTCCAAAACTGAAATTGATTGAACAAAACAAATTGCAACTAACGGAAATGAACTTGCTGAAATGAAATTTGCAGAATTGAAAAGGAAAGCAAGGAAATGCAGAACTTGAAAGGAAAGGAAATGACTAGTCTACTCTTGTTGAAATAAACTACTAGCAGAATGTTGCAATGGAAAGTAGAAGAAAGTAGTAATCAAAAAATACTCTGACACTTCCCTGGAAACGACACCAAAAGGTATGGTGAGTGCCAGTATTGCAGCAATAATGCTGCAACTCCTGGGCTACATACTTTACTCTTATTAACCCCGTAGTTTGTAACAAACTTGGAAGCGACGGTGTTGTATGCACAAGTACTAGTTCTTACTGTAGGTTGTCACTTGGTCAACCGATGCAAGATCACTAGGAGCTCAAGCCAACTTCTATGGATTCTAGAAGAAACTCTATATGTGATGAAATGAGAGAAAGACTACTCTACAGATACTACTCTAACTGTAGAAAGGAGAAAGACTGAAATGTAAAGGAAACCAAGTAAATCCTAATTAACCAATGAATCCTACTTTTATAGAAAGCACTATGAAAACCATGAAAAGAATGCCATTATCTACTCAAGGAAGTAAAAAACATCTAACTAAGCTATTTCTGGAAGAAAATGAGCAAAAAACATCTTTTTGGATTTTTATGTGAATTTGACATGCATGCGATTTATTGTTTGTGAAGGTGGCAGCGAATAGGTGGTGTTGAGGGGTGGTTTTGGGACTTGTGAGGATGTAGGATGGTGTGGTTGGGTCCTAGGAGGTCTCAGGTGGCCTTCTGGAGGCTTTTCCCATACTCGACCTTCAAAAGAAAGCCTACAGGAAAACCTATAAGAGGACATAGGAAATCTACAGCAGGAAAAACAATGTTCTACAGGAGGCCTACAAGAGGAGGCCGAGAACAGTTTTGGCTGTTTTGAGGGTGTGAGAGTGGTGGAAAATGTGGGTGAAGGTTGGAATGAAGTGTTAGGGCACCTAGAGTTTACCGAGGATTATTAGGAGAGAGAAAAATGATTGGATTTTCTCAAGGAGAGAGGAAGAAATTCTATGGAAAATACCAGAAACTAAGACAAAATTGAGGAGAGATTTGGGTGACTTGTAGGGCATCGATCAGATGGAGGATGGGATGGTAGATAGGCTGGTCTACTGCTAGAAGATCTCTGCTGCATAAACAACTGATAGTCAACCAATGAGATTAAGCAAGCAATGAAATAAGTGCATCTAGAAAAACAGGGTTTTGCATCAAAATAATCTAAACTATGATCTATGAAAGGAAATGTTGATAAATGATGCAAGAAAGGAAAGCATGGAAGAAGACTATGGTAACTAAAGAAGTGAGCATGATGAAGAAGTTTTTGAAGAAAAGCAAACTAGACTATTAACCAACTAAAAATCTGTAAACACTAGAAGTCCTATGAATGAGGAAAATCTGTGTTTTTGGGGCAGCAAGTGGGTCTTTGCCTCAAATCATGATCCTGGAGGGAGGAAGAGAGGCCAAGGCACTGTTACTAGACTTTTGTATCTTTCTTTATCACTGCTTAACCTGCTCTAGAAAGCACAAATGGAAGCAAACTATTGAACCATGAAAAGCAACCTATTCTTGACCATAAAAGAAATTCATCTAACAACAACCTAATCTACAAAATGAAATAAAACATACAAATACAAGTAAAGAGGAGCTTGGCTGCTTGGATTGGACCCTAACCTAAGAGCTTCAGCCCTCTGAGGTAACTCAGTGTTAACTCAAAAAGTATTCCATCTTTATTTCAAAACAATAACAGGATTACATGGAACTATCAAAATAATAAGCTCGAAGTTGAGTAGAGTTTACATAAGAAAAAGTACATAAAAAATCCAACAAAAATCCAACCCTAGTGAGGCCTTAGGTCTCTTTACTTATACAAATGAAGCTACCAACAACTTCCTTAAAATCAGGGAGGCTTGGCTCCCAAAACTCGAGATAATCATCAGTCATCCTCCACTTTCTCGGTTGCCTGCTAATGCATGACATGGCTGCTTGTACTCTGAGCTGAATGAAGGGGAATTTGAAGTGAGGAGTAATAAATGAGGCGGAATCCCTCCTATAAGTCCTCTCCTTTGTCCACTTCAAGTTATTGCTGCCATTGGTCTACTGGATCCTTGACTTTGACCACAAATTTCATTAATAATTTGCATTAAACACATATTAGAACACATGGCATCATAACTAACTCAACTCACTCTATAAGCATGAATATAATTAGAAAATCATACAACAAGCTAAGAGAATGGTTGATTTGACTAGGTTAGGAGGTAAGATGAGTCCATATAATTACCCATTTATGAGGCTCATCAGGACCTTTTCTCACTCTTGAACTAGAAAAATACTCGAGTTACCTTATTCGGGATCGTAAAACTCCTATGAAGAAGACCTAGAAGGTTATTTTATCTCTTTTTTCTCACTCTTTAAACTAAGAAAAAGATCTATCGATTTTTCTTCATTTGAATTGTTAAAATTTATGAACATATACCAAGTTTTTCTTCATCTGCCTCGTTAAAATTTCACGAAGAATATCGAGTTCTTTGTCTCCTCGTACTCGTAAAAAAATGAGGTAGACGTCTATTAAGCGTAGGTTTATCACTTTATCCGGACTCAATGGACTCAATGGACGCAACAGTCTACTGTCCATCCCTTGAACATGGAACTTATCCAACATATTCCTCTTTTATCAGCTTCTCTTTGAGCCTTACCGTCCAATGAGTTTAGCCTTGATACCCTAGTGTCCCTGCATCCTTGTATCCTAACACTCTTTGGTGTCCTTGAGTCTAAGCTTCCTGGTCTCTTTGGTGTCGTGCCTTCTATTTTTCAAGGAATTTTCTACTATCTATTAACATTATCAACCACTATATCGTGTGTCCATTTGACCTAATCCCATTCGCCTTGTTGTTCAAAATCACTGCAAAATCAATCACTTTATTACTGTTTCGTTTCGGTTGATGTGGGACTCATTATTGCCCACCTTCGACAGATCCCTTCCTATCGACTTCAATAGATTATCTAGGAAGTGTGTTGAGAAACATCACAGTACCCTAGATCTTGCAATCCTCAGTGGTAGGTTTCTGTGTGTTTGATTAGGGATTTTCATTATTGGGTCAAAATTGAATGATTCTACGAGTTTTCAACTTGAACTCATTTATTCACACTCGCTAGATTGCACTAAGCATCTTTGAGACCATCATCTTTATCGATGGTCATCCTTGTGTTTGTTAATAGTTTTCATCATTGACTAGTAATCGTATGAATTCTCACATGTTCGACATCAAATCATCTATTCACATGTGTAGAATTATGTTATTCTGTGACGATGACGTAGACCTTGGTGTAGAGGCTTACATTAGTTAGCCTTGTTTCCTCTCCCAAGCTACGTATTTTGTTTTTGGAGACAACTTATCTTAGTTTGAATACACCGCGACAAAGTTACACACTTACTAGTGGACAATATCTCTCATCTTCTATATGGATCCACAATGTATTGTTATAGCTACTGAGCATGGGAATGCCCAATTCAGGGCATGATTTATATGTGACATATGTCTAATGTTGTTTTTAGGCCTCCTTCCTTTTCGATGCTTTGAAAATCTCTCTCCTGGGTTATTTTATAAAGTATTTTATCCATCGTCTTCTTCTCTAACCTCACACTTTAGGGGGAATCTTTTACACATGAAAATACCTCCTCATCAACTCAGATGAGAATACTATGTTGTTGGTTGAAATACCCCTTTTCACTAGCTTATATAATACTATAATACAAGTTATGTACCATGATGGTCACATTATCTTAGTCTATAACAAGTTGTCCCCTTCATCTAACTTGTGTTACCAAAATTCTCACTCAATCATGAGGAAAAATTCTCAAGTTAACTAGACTTTGACACTCTTGTTCACTTTCACAAACTCATATGGTGGAATGTGATCTCTTTTCCTCATCTCTAGCTTTTTCCTAAACAAGAAAAGCATACAAAAGTGGGAAAGAGCCATAAAGCATGGGGAAGATTTTTACTAAGCACAAAAGCATCTACGAAGTGTAAAAACCCATTTTTATATGAGGAAACATTGTTCACCCAAAATATTTTGCCCAAATCGAACTAAAGCGGAATTTGGGAAATATTCATAGCCTTCACTTGCCTATATATTGGAGGCTTGGATATTGATAAAATAATGGGAATTCTTGTATTGTAACACTACTGAGCAGTGAGATCTATCTTGAGAGGGAGATTTTTGGAGCTAGGAGCTGGGGGAGGTGTTGCTGCAACTTCATCTGATGGTTGTAAAATTTCCTCCATCTCCATTAGTAATATAGATAAATTTTTATTCCTTCCATATGCCAATATTCATTATTTAATTCTCATGTATAACTAATAAATGTATGGAATTTTAGTTTATATTCATTCATTTAATTATGTATAGTTGTTTCTAATGGTTGTGATTGATAATATTATTATGTTGTCGATAGTTTGTTTTTTATTTCTTATGTGTGAGACCAAACCTTTGGAGCCAGCTAGGAGTGCTTCCCACCTACACTGAAAACTCCAATAGGCCTTCATGCAAGGACTCACAGGATTCTCTTTCACTTCTCTTATCAATCTCTTCCTTACTTATTGCATCACTGAAAGCATCAAACCTTGAACAACCTTTCCCTTACTTGATATTCCCTAGGTTCTCGGGATAACTTGAGAGGGTTTTATGTTCATCTTACCGAGCATAAAATCATATAGTAGAGGGATTCAGGTTCCCATTTCCATCTAAAATATGTTATGTATGTACTTAGCCTGAAGAAGAACTTAATATCTATAGTTATATTGGAGGATTCTCACTATGATGTTGTTTTTTGTAAGGGAAAAGCCTTTCTGTGACATGTAGCTACTAGAAAAGTGAAATAGATTGGATTTTGTGTGAAGAACCTATACAAACTTGAGGTAAAATCTTGCACCACACTGAGTAGCAAAGGTAGAAAGTGTGTAGAGTCGAGATGTTGAAGAACTCTGGCACATGCACATGGGTCACTTACACCATGGGGCCTTAAAAATCATGCAGCAAATCGCCACTAGTCTCCTGAAAGGTACCCTTGACTATCATGATGTCTACAAGGGATGTACATTTGGGAAATATGTCAAGTATACCTTCCAGGGATGACATAACAGAGATGGAGAAATATTGGAGTGAGTCCACTATGATGTATGTGGCCCATTTTCGATAGCCTCTACAACAAACACAAGTATTATGTGATTTTTGTTGATGACTTTTCTAGAAAATAATGGATCTTCTTCATGCGAAAGAAGGATGAAGTTTTCTCAAAAATTTTTGAATTCAAATAATTGGTTGAAAAGGAGACTGGTCAGAAATTAAAATCCCTGAGAAGTGATAATGCAGGAGAATTTGTTTCTAGCACCTTCAAGGACTTTTGTTCCAAAGAGGGTATTGGAAGAGAATTGATAGCACCATATAACCCACAAAAAATGGGGTGGATAAAAGGAAGAACAAAATCATATTGGGAGTAGCAAGAGCCATAATGCATGATCAAGGGATTCCATTTCTTCCATGGTAAAAAGCATGAAACACCATATTTTATATGCATAATAAGAGCCCACATAGAATACTTGGCATGATCACACCTGAAGAAGATTTCTCTGGGAGGAAGCCAAATGTACCTCATCATCGAATTTTTAGAGCTATTGTGTATTGTCATGTCTCTAGGATAAAATGAAGTTGACATTCTGGTGTGCATGGATCCATCTCATTGATGTTGGCATTGGTTCATGATGGAATCTAGCTCATGTTGGCATTGATGTCAACCCACGTGTCAACCCTTGTAGCCTAGGTTATGTATAGATACCATTCGTTGTAGCATGGTTGCAGCTTGTTGTGTTGACATTGGGATGATTATGTTAGCATTGATGTCAAAAGTATGATGTCACACTCATAATGGTTAGATGATGGCATTGGTTCGATGATGATGCTACTACAGGTGGATTATGTAGATTTACATGTGACAAAGATGATGACTAGCACACTAGTTGAGTTGGAAACTAGGTCTTCATTCTTATTATCATGGAGATGACTTTTTGTAGTGTGATGGCCTTATGTTTGTTGATGGGTGTTGTAGTTCAATTGTTCACATTCAGGTTTCTAAAAGTTTCTAAAAAAAAACTTTATGAAAATCACATTCATGGGAAAAGACAACGATGGTTTTCAATATAAATCTAATGGTTTTCATTGCCCTGGTTATGGTTGTTTTTATGTAAAACATAAATATTGATTCCAGGATAAGAATGAATTTATAAGCAATTCAAGTAAAGTTATTTTTATAAAAATAATTGGGTACTACTCCCCAACCTCTATTAAGATCTTTCATCTCGTGAGATGAGTGACCAATGGGCTAATTGAAAACAAAAGTTTATCAAAGGAAACACACATATAATGCATCCAGAGAGAAGCCCATAGTGGGCACGGTGGGTTGAAAATGGTTATTAAAGAAAGAAAATGGAAAGAGATAGCGTTGGAACTTGAATTTCCTTCAACAAGTGCTTCATATGTTTTATGCAAGTTCTACAATAATTTTATTCACCACTATGGGTAAGTATATTTGATTGAAGTTCAAGGACACTTGATTCCACCTCGAAATCCCCTAGAAAACCCATGTCCACCTGCTCATTGCTTAGAGGTTGAGCATATGCAATCAACTTCAAAATATCCTGAATTGAGATGAACAAGAGGAAAATATATTTTTCTCAAGCACTGGGAGTGGATCCTACATCATCAATTGGGAGATAATCACTGAGAAGCTCATGGAGCAATGGGATGCACTTTGATATGCATGCATTAATTAACATGGTTGGGCTCAATTTCTATAGTAATACATTAGAGAGGGAGTGAATCTATGATGATTTATTTCCTTGAAAGACAACATGGTGTTTAATTTGTAGTGTTGCAAATAATTTCAAATTGATGGGACAAAGAACACATACACAGAAAACGCAGACATCTCTAGGTCATGAATTTCAGGCTCAACTTTTGAGCAAATGGTGTCGAATTTTAAGAATCCATGATTTGGGTTTTTTGAAAAATAGTCCCAATTGACTTCAACGTGGGAGGTTTCCAAAAATTCGATGCAGTTTAAGATATCTCTCCAGCTCTTCTGAAAGGTATAAGCTCAACATTTGTAAACGTCTGCAACAAATTAATTTTTGTTTCTATGTAAACCAAATGGACGACCAAGATTTTTATTGGACATTGGATAAACCAATGCTCCTCGTGTGTTTTGTGACATGCACTAACCACCTCTCTTGGATCCTTATATCTGGCGATGTGATCGTTGACTAACACTTGTAGGTTTTGGTATAACGACAATCGTGATTCCTAACAATTTCTTCAATTCCAAATAAATGGAGACATGGCGGCACAAATTGCAAAAATATTAAGATGAATTCCCCCGTAATAAGTGGAAATATAAACCACTCATCTAAATATCTACGACTATAGTTGATTACAACATTTCCATCCACATTTTCGGAAACCGCCAAGAAGTGCCCCTAGGGGCAGGAAGTGGTTTCCATGAAACCAATGGAAATTTTAAACATACACAACATTAATAGCGGGACCCACATTCCATCTACATTTACTATCATTCCTCATAGCACATAGGACAATAGTTGGTCCAATTCTAATTTATTTACAAATATAAATTTATTTAAATGTAATGAGAACTAAATTAAAAGCTCGAAGGCTAACTTTGTAAAAGGGGAAGGCTTATACCTTTTAAAAAGCAAAGGAGTGAAGGGTATAAAATAATATATATATGTGTGTGTGTGTGTGTGTATTATGTATATAATATTAAAACTATGAAGGTAATTTAAAATGATTCTTACGCATGATAAGAAATCATGTTTAGAAAGGGAAAATATAGTTATGTAACTGTGTACAAATTGATTTTGTAAATAATTTTTGCATAGTTAGATTAGGGAGACAATAAAAGTATGAGAAATTGATTTGAGAGGGGTTCAGAGTCTTGGGAAATCAAGTGTTTTTCATGAAGACACTGTAATGGAAGTCTCTCATGAAATTGGTAATAGAAGTCAGTTTGATTCCAACAGTGGGTATGGTTACAAGCATTGTTTACTTTTCAATCTGTGTGATTCCATGTTTGCTTTTCCTCTTTGGAATGATGTATGATGTAGCAGGTTTCTCCAATTTAAACTCATGAATTTACTTTTATTCTCATATGCTTTAAGTTTGAAGCCCTTAATGAGCACTCCATGTTCCAAAAAATCATTCACCATGTACTTCTCTGTTCACTATTCTATCTACAGGATTGAGGCCCAGATTCTTAATTGCATGTGTGAAATCCTGTCTCAATTTCTTTCATCTACATCACATATTTAATCTAAGGCCTCTACAATGCTCATTGTTTCTGGCCATTCTGGTTATTAAGCTTGGTTTCCTGAATTAGGTAATCCATTGTAGAATTCATGGCTTGTCCCTACAACCACAATTTCTAAACGTTTTATTGATTTTTAAGATGTCTTGAGTGCTAGTTCCCCCACAACTAGGAACTCACTCCAAGATTTACAATAATGGGGATGTGCTACAGAGTATTTTAGGTCTGTCAGAGGTGTTGCAACTTGTGGAGATGATTGTTGAAGAGTGGAGGACTTGTTGGCGCTCTTGCCAACCTTGTTTGTTGACCCTTTTAGGTAAACTTGGCAGTGCTTGGGAGACATGTTTGATCCACTTGTAGATGTTTCATAGGCTATGTCAGAGGTTTGGAGGCTTGTACAAATACTGGAGAAGATGATCCAACAGGTGGTAGAGGTTATGAGATGAAGGCTTGATGTTTTTCTTCATCCTTAGCCCTAGTTGCATGGAGGAAAGCTTGTGAGAGCAATTGAAAGGCTCCAGTCACTGGCAGTCAGGTCTATGGGAGTGACTAAAGGTTCAAGTTAATTTTTCCAGTGTTATGCATGTGACTGAGGATTTTCACGATAATTTATCTGCATTCCTCGCACAAACCAAAAGAAAAATAACATGGAAATTCCTAGAAGTTTCCAGAATAAGTTGTAAAGGTCCTACAATGATGTGAACTCATTTAGTGCACAAGCAGTGGTCTTAGTGGATTGATTTGGTCCAATTTGTGCACCCTTGATCCTATCCCTAAGCTTCATTTCTTCCTACATGTTTTATATTCATCACTTGGGAGTTGTGTGATTGTTAATGTTGAGTGTATGTGTGTATGAGAAGGCTGCATATAGTGAAGAAGCTTCAAAACCATTGGAAAGTATATATGCTTTAGTATATGAGTGTTAATGGATTCATAGTGAGAAGATCTTAAGCATGATGCAGAATAGATTAGATTTGATGCTGTTGGAGTATAGATTGTTTGGAGAGATTTTGTATGCTATTGGATAGGGATTTTGATTGGTGATTCTAACATTTGTTTTTTTGTTGGAGTTGTTGATGCATTTGGCACATAGGCATACTGTCTTATGATGTTTATTGTATTATGCAACATTATACTGGTGTGAGGGTTTGATAGTATTTAGATTTGATGTGGTCACTATTTTTCTTCTGTGAGAGAATATATTTGTGGTGTTATTTTCTTGTTTATATAGGTCGTATTGTAGAGTTGAATCGAGTTGAGAAGAAAGTCTTGGATCTAGTTTGAAAATAGATGAAACAAGGTCCACATAGAGGAGAGGAGTAGTGACTTCATGGATGTGGATTAATGAATGTGAAATTTTAGCGAAAGGAATAGATTCTTAATCCAATGGTAGTTGGACAATCCAATTGGAGTTGAGCGAGGATCGATTGATCGTGGTGGCTTTCGGTGGATGGTAGTCCATAGATCCATGGAGAACATAGTCTTTCAAACTGATCAGTAGAATTGAGTATCCAAGATGTTTGAATTCAATTGATTGTATATGAGGTGGAGTCTACTAGTTGATTAGAGTTAACAATCTACGTAAAAAGGCTATTTTATGTCTCTTATGTGGATGGTTTTTGTGGTTTTTCTTGGATGATTTTAATTAGTATATGCTACTTATATGTTTGGATGTTTATTATTTGCTCATATGCTGCTAACATATTGTGAGT
>APFE030785134.1:25379-52017 GCA_000404065.3 Pinus taeda
AAAATTTCATGAAAAGTTCTTGAAAGTTAAAAGCTATTGTACCCAAGGATTGTAGCCATTGGACTCCTAGTACAACATTAGCACCTTCCATTGGAATGGAAAGCATTGGGCTTTTCAATACATATTCTCCCATGGATAGCTTGATACTATGGCACTTTCCAGAGCAATTTATCGCTCCTCCATTTGCAACTATCACTTGAGACTCTGGTGTTGGATATAGGAAGTAATGCAATTCTTTTGCTATCTTACAATGAATAAAATTGTGGGTACTTCCTGAATCAATCAACACCATTACCTTTTTCTTCTTGATTTGTCCTTCTATCTTGATGGTTTGAGGAGTGGTAATTCCTGCCAATGCATTACAAGATATCATCGGATTCATTCGTTCTTCATCTAGGCTTTGTTCCTGGAGTATATCCTCTTCTTTGACCTTTCTTGCTCCTTTTCTTCTTCCTCTTCACAATCTATGTAGAATAATTTCTTCTCAGCACACTTATGACCCTTAGTGTATTTACTATCAAAACTGTAACAAAGCCCTTTTGCTCTTTTTTCTTCCAATTGTTGTGGTGTCAACCTTATAGGTTGTGGAAGACTAGGGACAACACTTCCATCTTTATAGTTGTGAGTGGTATGCTTCTTGGTTGCCATAATTTTGCTTTCCATTTTTCAGACCCATTGAATAGCATAGATGCTTTAGTATATGAGTGTTAATGGATGCATAGTGAGCAGATCTGAAGCATGCTATAGAATATATTAGATTTGATGTTGCTGGAGTAGAGATTGGTTTGAGAGATTTTGTATGCTGTTCGATAATGGTTTTGATTGGTGACTCTCACATTTTTTTTTTGTAGGAGATGCTGATGCATTTGGCACATATCCATAGTGTTTTATGATGTTAATTGTATTATGCAACATTATATAGATGTGAGGGTTTGATAGTGTTCAGATTTGATGTGGTCACTATTTTTCTTGTGTGAGAGCATATATTTGTGGTTTTATTTTATTTGACGAGATTGTCATGTTGCTAGAGTTCGTATTGTAGAGCTGAATCAAGTTGAGCAGAAAGTATTGGATCCAATTTGAAAATAGATGAAATGAGGTCCACATAGAGGAGAGGAGAATTGAATTCATGGATGTGGAGCAATGATTGCGAAGTTTCAGTGAAAGGAAAAATTTCTCAATCCAATGGTAGTTGAATAGTCAAATCATAGTTCAAAAAGGATTGATTGATCGTGGTTCTTTTAGTGGATGGTAGTCCATAGATCCATGGAGAACATAGTCTTCTGAGCTAATCAGTAGAATCAAGTCTCTAGGTTGATCAAATTCAATTGATTGTATATGAGGTCGAGTCTCCTAGATGATCGAAGTCAATAATCTATGTAAAAATACTGTATTTGCTTAATTGAAGATTTAGAGAAGCGCAACGACAACAAGGGTAGTTTTTTTCTTGGTGAAGGGTTTTCCACTAGATATCTTGTGTCTCTTGTGTTGATGGTTTTGGTGGTTTTTCTTTGATGGTTTGCATTAGTATATGATTATTATATGTTTGCATGTTTATTATTTACTCATAAGCTACTAACATATTGTGAGTTGTCGTTGGGTCATGGAAAAAGTATGCATTTACTAGTAATTTATTATCTTTTCCCTTTATTCTCATTCTTTCTATATATCAATGTGCTAATCTGTTAAGAATTATGGTAAGAAATATAGAAATTATTTACAGTTATGCTTTGGCTAATTATTATCCTTCCTTATGCAAGAAAGTACAAAAAGGGACAACTATTGTTCCCTAATTAAGAAACAACGAAAAAGCAGCAAGCCAAGGAAGGAGCGTGACAGTTATAGATAAGGCCAAAACGAATCAGAAGGATTAGCATGAGAAGGGAAAGATGTCTAAACTTGGAAAATTGTGTGAATCTCTCAGGATCGAGAGATCGTGAGGGATCGCTTTTACTATTTAACTTTTTACCCCTTTCTCATTATAAAAGGAAATGATTGTAAGCAGAAGGGGGAGGAGGATTGTTGTTATTTTTATTATAATTCTCAATTACATACTTTCGTTGTAGCGAAGAACGTAGATACGTTATAATATTCTTTCATGATTAATACATAAGAGGAGTTGTTGTTCCTTTTCGTTTATCTGAAGTAACCAACATTGTATGTTGGCGGCTAAGGGCCCGACTTCCGGTGGAATTCACTTCTTCAACTGTGTCATATATTTTCAATTACTACACGTGTGACATTTTGATATTATTATTGCTTTCTGCTGTTTTATTTCGTTGTTGTTCCTTATTTTGCGTTGACGGAATAGCTCTGTTTTATATAATTTACAGCAGTGTTGTTTAATTAGTTTCCTTCACTTTGGATTGAGTTTTATAGATGAATATCCTGCTCGATGTAATCAACTATAATGAGAATTAACTACTGCTGTTAGGTTCTCAGATTGATGCCGTCGTTGTTTTACAGACTAGTGTGTTTGATTTAAATTCAATCAGTTTCTAAGAGAAGAGTTATCACCGTTGTATTATCAACTAATACTGTTGTTACTTGAATTTCATATTGTTGTTACCTGAATTATTGTAGGATTTGATTTCATTAAAGGATTGAGTCTTCTTTTAATTGCAATTAGAATTTACTTGTTGCATCTGTTTTCTCTTGTATGTAAAAGATATATACTGCAATTTAGAAGCATTACTCTCTGAGTTAAATAGCTGCCACATACTGTGTACACTCTTGAAATAGAAAGACTTGCCCAGATTGATAATTAATGTGAAGATAATTAGGAGTTGAAAAGGCACCTTTTATCACTCAACATTTTGGCGCCGTTGCTGAGGAGAGTGTAGCCATTTCTAAGGAGTAATGTACATTTGATGATTGTTGTTGAAGAAGTATTGGGTTTTGAAAACGGAAGGTAAGAACCTACGTAACGAGCAAGTAAAGTGCTTGCTCCTCCGCCCACTTTTCAGCACAATTACAGAAATTTGAAGTAGGTATTTGCTGCTTATCTATTAGGAGAGAACTAGGTATTAAAAATGAAAGGTAAGAACCTGTGTACGGAGCATGTAAAATGCCTGCTCCCCCACCTGCTTTCCAGCAGAATTGTTAAGAACTTAGGGTAGAGATAAACATTTGAATTGTTTGCATAACTAAGAAGAAAAAACCCGAAAACAATCCAATTCCACTACCCAAACTAGACAGATCTAAGGGACCGGTGAACCTTGGACAATCAATGTTCATAGAAAACATCTTAAAGAAAGTTGAATCTCAGCCATCAGTAGTTCCTAGAAACGTTGCTTCCAAAAAACCTATTGTCTCCCTTCGGGCCACAGGCTCACCATCTGTAGCCTACATTGAGGTCCACAACAAAGCAGTGGAAACTGAGCAAAGTTTTCAAGAGATTGAAAATTCGTGCCCAATTTCCTCACAAGAAGGGAATTTTTGTAATATTCGTGAAGGAGGAGGAGAAACAGGGGAAACAGAGGAACCAAAATCCCCTCAGGTAGTAATTCAACAAGGAATACCTAGCATCCCAAATCGAGGGAGTGTTGTTAAGATTATTCCCACCCCTTCTAATCATCCTAGGAATAACTCTCTAGAGATCCCGAAAGGGTATTGGCACATATTTGATAAAATTTCCAACAACCCACAAGCACCTCAGACCTCTACATTGTAGTATCCCATCGTTGACACAGCTGTCAACACACCCATGAAAACTATCCCTCTCCAAAATATCCCTACCTTTCATGGATTAACATTAGAGGATCCAGATGCATTTCTGTTCGAATTTGATTTATTATGTTGGGGTTATGATTACACCACCAACCCCCAAAAACTGAAACTATTTCCTTTCACACTGAAAGGAGCAGCCTTTCGATGGTTTATGGGATTAGGTGGAGGAAAAATAAATGATTGGGATCAAATGAAAAATTCTTTCCTAAAAAAATATCAGGACTATTGCAAATCTAGGGAATTGAAAGATGAAATATTTCAAATGGTAGCAAGACTCAGTGAAACATTGGAGGAGTATGTAGAATGCTTCCAATATAATCTCCAAAGATCGGAAATCTGCCTTTACCTGATAATGTGCTGAAAACTACACTGATTAAAGGGATGAAAGAACAATGGATAGAAACATTAAATATTATGGGTAAAGGTGACATATATCAAGAAGATTATGATGATATTATTAAATTATGTATGAGGTGCTCAAGAGGCAGTACAAGATTGAAACCAGCAGAACGTGACATGCCCACCAGGGACATCAAAATATTTGGCAGAACTATCACTCGTACATAAATCGGTAATCTGCTAGAGGATTTTAAAACAGATATCTTAGGAACTCTGACCACGCAATTAGGCATCATGTATGCCAAGCAAAAATAGTCTGAAGCAGAATAGAACCTGGTGATATTTTGCCCGAGATGCAGGAAGAAGCATAGTCACAAAGCAGTCTATAAGGAGGCAGAGGAAGAAACAAAACTAGTCTACTTGCTAAATTAGCGTCGCCAATGGCAACCATGACAAATAGGTATGCCAATTGGTCCATCCTATTTCTTTCAAACTTCGCAATATAATTCGCAACAATACCTAGGAGCCATGTGGCAGAATCAACCACCTTTTTCCAATTGGTCACAAAAACCATTCCCTATGCCACCTTGGCCCAACCAATCAAATCAAAATAAAAACTGGCCAAATTCCTCTTACTTCCCACCGTTTTGGCAGAATAATGCATATCAATCTCAATCGCCACCCTCGACTTCACAGATCAAAACTCGCAGTCAAGTTGGCAAAGACCTACAAATTAGCCAACAGGAACTATCCCCCTACCTCAACCCACACTGCCAGCACCCTACACATTGCAACAGAACCCTCAAACCAACCTACGACCGTAGCTCCCAGCCCAACCCAACCTGAACCCCAACAACAGACCGGTTCAATCTGTGCAAACTATTGAAGGAACAAAGCCAGAAACTGAGTTAAGGGAGTGCAATGAGCTTCAATTAAGATTTGGGTAGATAATAGAATCAGAGGGGGATAAAAATAAACAAATTGAAGATCAGTTACCTGTAGAACAAGCACCACAAGTGGAGAAAATGGTTAAACAGAAAACACACGATCAAACGATCACCTCTTCTCCACCATTCCCAAAAAGATTAATCATACCCCGCCCAATAGAATACCCCGATTTTGATCTTTGGGGAGAGTTGAAAATTTTGTGTATAAAAATACCGCTCCTCCAGGCTATTCAGGACATTCCAATTTATGCAAAAACTATTAAGGAATTGTGTATGAAAAAGCCAAAGAGGAAAATAAAAACAACGCCAACTGTCCATGTAGTCGGTACCTTATCTGATTTACTATCATGCAGAGAAACACCTGTAAAATATGAGGACCCAGGAAATCCTATAGACACTGTGCAAATAAATGGATGCTCCTTTTCCAATGCATTAGTCGATTTAGGAGCAGCAATCAATATTCTTACAACCACAACTTGTCAAAATCTTGGAATTACATCCTTGGACCCAACCACGACCTTGTTGGAATTGGCTAACCGATCGGTAGTCAAACCAGAAGGCACATTACAGGATGTAATGGTGTCAATAGACTCTTGGGAATACCTTGCAGACTTTTTGATCATAAATCTTAGAAACCGTCTCGATGGACATCCCCTAATTCTAGGTAGACCTTGGCTAGCAACCGCAGATGCTTACATAAGTTGCTGAACAGGCAACATGACTATAGCAAGAGGAAGCAATGTGAAGAATTTAATCTTATATCCTCCAACTCTGCCAAGTTCAAAAATATCAAAACCAGAAAACAACCTATATCATATCTAACTGAAAGCATTAGATCACCGCTAACAATAGAAGATGCTCTCGAATTTAAGGATCAAACAAAAGATGACATCATTAATACTTACATTAACCAACTAGATGCCATATCCCATCTAAAATGTCACATGATCGAAGCAGCCCTCGATAACGAAATCGAAGAAGATCCCTTAAAAGATATTAACGATTATTCAATACCAACAACTTCTGTTTATAACAACAAAACTATAGAAATTGAGCCAGAAAAAACTTTGATTATTAACAAAAATCCGACTGCTGACTAAGAGCAGAAGCTTGTTCAACTCTTGAGAAAATATAAAGAGGCCTTTGCATGGGATTACCTCGACATGAAAGGGATTGATCCCCAATTATGCATGCACCACATTTATACAGAGAAAGATGCTAAGCCCATTCAACAACCTCAACGGAGGTTAAATCCTCATCTTAAAGATATTGTTAAAGTTGAACTACAAAAATTGTTAGATATAAACTTCATCTACCCCATAACTGACAGTAAATAGGTCTCTCCATTAGTAGTGGTGCCGAAAAAGAATGGAAAGTGGCGTATATGTGTTGACTATAGAGAGCTTAATAAAGAAACCCAAAAATACCATTTTCCCCTTCCATTCATTGACCAAGTCTTGGACACATTGGCAGGAAAACAAATTCTTTTCTTTCCTAGATGGCTTCAGCGGATACAATCAAATTCAGATTGCCCCTGAAGATCAGGATAAGACTACCTTTACCTGCCCTTAGGGAAAATTTTCTTACAGGGTCTTACCTTTTGGGCTGTGCAATGCACCTACCACATTTCAGAGGGCTATACTTAGCATTTTTTCAGATATGATAAATGAAGGGCTCGAGGTTTACATGGATGACTTTACACCTTATGGAGATGACTTCGAGCCAGTGTTACAAACATTAGAGAAAGTTCTACAAAGATGCATTGCCACCAGACTCTGTTTAAGCCATGAAAAATGCCACATGATGATGACCGAGGGCCTTATCTTGGGTCACTATATCTCAGCAGCTGGAATCCAGGTAGATCCAACAAAAATTTAGATAATTCTTTTGATACCTACTCCTACCACACAAACTGAGGTATGCAGTTTCTTGGGATTTTCTGGCTATTATAGAAGATCTATAAAGAATTTTTCTCAAATTGCTGCACCACTATATGCATTAACAAGAAATATTGATTTCATTTGGACTGATAAACGTGGCAGTGCTTTTGAAGATTTAAAACAACTTGTATCAACAACCCCATTATTAAGGAGCCTAAACTGGTATTTTCCATTCCATATTTCATCTGAAACTTTAGACACAACCATTGGAGTAGTTCTTGGCCAGGAGGAAGATAAAAAGCCATATGCAATATACTATATCAGCAAAAATCTATCTCATGCTGAATTAAATTATACTGTTATTGAAAAAGAATTTTTGGCTGTAATCTATGCTATCAATAAATTCAGACATTATATAATAGGATACCTTGTGGTTTTATACACTGATCACTATGCTATTAAATATCTAGCTAATAAACCTGTTACAAATGGAAGAGTGACAAGATGGTTGATTCTTTTGCAGGAATTCGATATCACTATCAAAGATCGACTAGGAAAAGAAAATCCAGTAACATATTTCCTTTCATGTATGCCAAAGACAGATGACTCCACAACAGTAGAAGACCAGTTTCCTAATGAACATTTCTTTGTTGTAACCGTGAAAACACCATGGTAGGAAAATGTCGTAAATTACTTGGCAGTAGGCAAGTTACCCAAGCACCTGACGCCTAATGAAAGAAAACAAATAGTACAACGCAACACGTGATTCTCTTGGATCGGAGGCTAATTATTTCATACAGGGGCCGATATGCACATTAGAAGATGCATCAGGGAAGACGAAATCTTCGACATCTTGAAAGCTTGCCACGATGGGCCTTGCAGCGGACATTTTGTAGATCGCCAGACTGGTCACAAAGTATTACAAATGGGATATTATTGGCCCACCATTTTTGAAGATGCCAAGAAGTTTGTCTAGGCATGTGACAGTTGCCAAAGAATGGAACGCCTTGGGCAGTCTAATGAGATACCCCTGCACTTGCAGATAGTCATTGAACCTTTTGAGCAATGGGCATTAGATTTCATCGGTTCAATAAACCCATCATCTAATCAAAAGACATATATATTAGTTGTAATAGAGTATGTGACTAAATGGGTGGAGGCAGAGGCATTATCAAGGGCAACAGAGGACTAGGTAATCCACTTTCTTTTCCAACTATTTGTGTAATATGGCTTGTCTAGAGAGGTAATTACCAATGGAGGACCACAATTCATAGGCCATAAGATTGTTGCAACATTGAAGAACCATCATATAAGGCACATAATCACAACTCCATACCACCCGTAGGCAAATGGCCAGGTAGAAAGTACCAATAAGGTAATCGAGGCAATACTCACAAAGATAGTTGCATCACATAGACGTGACTGGGCTACCTGATTGCCCAAAGCCATGTGGGCATACCGCATGACATGGAGAAACGCCACGGGATATTCCCCATAGCAACTAGTACTTGGCAAAGAACCTATCTTCCAAATTGAATTTGAAATCCAGACATTGAGGATAGCTCAAGAGGTAGGCTTGGACTTAAGTGAAGCACAGATTAATAGGCTACATCAAATCAATGAATTGGATGAAATATGGCTATCATCTCTTCAGCACACTGCACTGATCCAACAACAAAGAGCGAAATGGCATGATGCCCTTATCAAAAAGAAAATCTTCCACGAAGGAGATTGGGCACTCCTGTATGATTCTAGGTTCCAGGATTTCCCAGGAAAACTCCAGACCAGACGGTTAAGACCTTATGAGATACAAAAGGTGCACGATAATGGCACCCTCACATTAGCCACCATCGATGGGTCTGGCTACTCTTTTAAAGCGAATGGACATCAAGTACGACTGTATCACGAACCGCTCACCAGGGAGTCCTTTTGCCAGCAATTACGGGAAGATTCCACCATACAAATTCTTGCCGAGGAGGGAAACCCCTCCTTAGCATCGACCCATTGAATAATTCATTTGTTTTTGGAATGTGTATATAATTTCTTTTTTTTTCTTTTTATCTTGATTGAATTTGCTTGTATAAATTGTATATAAATTCTCTTTTTTATATTTTTCCTTTCTTGTTACCTCTAAGGAACAGCTGTTGTTCCCTCTAAAGAACAACTACCGTTCCCTCTAACGAACAACTGTTGTTCCTCTAAGGAACAACTGTTGTTCCCTTTAAGGAACAACTGCTGTTCCCTCTAAGGAATAGCAATCCCGTATGTATTTTTATTCTCACTGTTCCATCTAAGGAACAATTGTTGTTCCCTCTAAGGAACAGTAGTTTCATTTGGATTTGTTTTCTCGCTATTCCACCTAAGGAACAACTGTTGTTCCCTCTAACGAACAGCAGTTTCATTTGGACTTGTTTTCTCATTGTTCCCTTTAAGGAACAGTTGTTGTTCCCTATAAGGAACAGTTGTTGTTCCCTCTAAGGAACAACAGTTTCGTTTGCATCTATTTTTCCGTTGTTCCATCTAAGGAACAACTGATATGCCCTCCAAGGAACAACTGTTGTTCCCTCTAAGGAAAAAAAAATTCATGTCCAATTATTTTTCTCTTTTCATTGTTCCTTATAAGGAACAGTTGTTGTTCCCTCCAAGGAACAGTTGCCGTTCCCTCTAAAGAATAGCACTTTCGGTGTGCAATTTTTCCCTGTTGTTCCCTATAAGGAACAACACTGTCATGTATATATCCTTTCGCTGTTCCCGATATGGAACATCACCATCTGCGTGTATTTTTCATTTGATGTTCCTTACAGGGAACATTTATTGTTCCCTACAGGGAACAATTGTTGTTCCCTTTAAGGAACAACACCTTTTTGTGTGTCTTTTCTTGTTGTTCCCTACAAGGAACAACACTCTTTGTGTGAGGTTTTCTTTAGGAAATAAGCACTTTGTGAATATTATTTCACTTTTTATGATCCCCTATTAGGCACAAGGGTACAAATATATATGAAAGGATACAAATCTAAGGATTACTGGAACAAGCAAGTATTGAATATTATCATATTTAAACAATATTTATTTGTATTGATCGAAAAAGAAAGGACACAACCATCTATATCACTTCACTGTCCTCATTTCCATTATAAATAGAAAAGATTGATTACTTGTACCATGTTGGTTCTTCCCTAAACCCTATAACTCTCTCTGTTCATTATCATCAAATAAGGTTAAGGGCATACTTTCTTCTATTTTGATATGTTTAGACTTCTTCCTCCATTCCTACTCCTAAGGAGTGTTGAACCACCCTCTATGTATAAATATCAAGTGTTGTTCTAACTAACTATATATATATATATATATATATATATATATATATATATATATATATAATAATATATATTATATACAAATAATTGTATGATTTTATTACAGATGGAGGATAGGGGGTCTCATTGCGAGGCAACCTACCATGATCATAAGGAAGCAACAAAGTGGCATTCCCACTATGGCCACCATACCAGGTATATGATCCAATGGATGAATCAAGAAATAAAAAGTCCTTAGAACAGGAGGTCTCATCACGAGCCAGCCTGCGCACCTTTTGTTCCTTCCTAGTGACTAGAAATGTGTTCATCTGGTCACCAAGCCAGCACATTGGTATCCACTCTGATAGCATAATGCACTTTCCTTATTTTACATAAAGGATCATGGTTCCAAAGGGTTAAAAATCAACTTTGTCGAGGCTATAGATGCCCAGAGGCAACAGAAGCATTGTTGATGGTATCGAAGTCATATTTCCAACATCAATAGCTATTATAAGTCCCTTTCCTTACTTGGTATCTTTATTACAAAGTGATTATGTTCCTAATTTATGTTGAACCTTTATGCATGGATATCTTATAAAAATTCAATCATAATAAGCTTTAAGTGGAATGATGACAATGAAGTATCTTTTTTGTGTCAGATGTCCTTTTTCCCTTTTCGAAATTACCTCATAGCATCTCCTCACTAATTGATAATTATCATATATGCATTGATTTAAGCACTCCAATATCTCTTGCGATCCTTTCATAAATAGGCATACCTTACCACTTCCACCATCCCTATACATTGCCACCAGCATGATTTTCCTTCATTCATTCGATCGAAGGTGACCTATCATTTCAAAGAGGGGCGAGGGTGACTCCCAAAGTACTTATGCATGCATGTCAGTCCTTTATTTGGTTATGCCGAACTATATGACATTCCATAATAGCAAGTCTTTAACAATGTTTATGTTGAAATATCATCCCATATAACGATCATAACAACTTGTTGTTCCATTTCTAGCTCTGTCTATTGCTATGTTACTTGTGCTAACTTGTAGTGTGTAGAATTCAGACAATATGGGAGGAAGAATAGTGCGCAGGGAGCCACTAATACTACATGTTTCTGAGGCCGCCAGAGAAATTCTAGTCCAAGCCAGGTGGGTAGTATATTTCACACGACTGCAGCAACCCAATGAAGCAATTTATATCGAATTCTTACAGAATTTACAGAACAAACATTCTACGATAAGAGGAAGGAAAATTATAGTGACAGACGCAGTAATAGCTAAAGTGTCTAGATTACCAGTAGTTGGACCCATATGGACTCATAAAAAATTGAGGTTGCAAGATGCTATTGCAGTCTTTCGAGACTAGGGACATGACCTGATTTTCAAAGGCAAAGGAGTTTGAACTTCATCCCTTGGAGAACCGTGGATAGAACTAGCGTGAGTCGTTCAGAGCTATATCACATGTGACGAGAGAAAAGATGTGGTAAGGCCACGTCACCTTAAATTATTAGCAATTCTAAAACAAAAATGTTCTATAAACTTGCCTGCGTATTTGAATTTCTTATTGCATGACACTACTTGAAGCATAAAAAAATCTAGGCATATAGAGACTATCGTGAGCCACCATTTCTTGATTAGGCTGATAGTAAGTTACAACCTCACCCAGCAATAGTCAAGTTGGGAGGAATTAGTATTTTCCATTGAAGGGGGTTTAGCTTTACCTGCTCCTAATCCTATTCCAAAAAGGAAAAGGACTACCCGCACAACAAACATTCCACAAAAACGTAGACACTCTGCCAAAATAGGGACAACCTTGGGAATAGCTGAAAATCCCCAGGGTAGCAGCAGCCAGCCCATAGAACTACCTAGTCTAGAAAATGAGCAATATTTACAGTTGGAAGGATGGGATGACTTGGAGTCAGAATTTGAGGAGGAAACAAAGAACTCTAGTGAAGAGGAAAGAAATGAAATAGAACTCCCCTCAACGCCAAACACAAGTAAACCACTAGACTTATTGCATGATATTGAATTAGCCCAAATTTTGGCCAATATGAACAAATTTATACAGCCCAAAAGCTCACTCAACTTTAACATTGGAGCAGCTCAATCGGAAGAAAACTCTGGCCACAATAGGAGTCCAGAAAATGTAATTTGTGAAGTAGAAATAGGAGTAGGAGTCACTCAGGAAGAGACGAACCAACCTGGCAATATACCTCTAGAAGAACCCAACCAGGTAAACCTAAATATTGAAAATATAGACCAACAATATGACAATCAATCTGGGGACGTAGTTCTTTTAGAGCAGAGTCAAAATGAGCAACCAGGCCCATTAGGAGCAGAAACGACCAGCAAAACACTCGCTCCCCCTAAAAAGAACAAATCCACAATTAAAAAGCTTGGGAAGGAATAACAAAGGCTGCAAAAAATAGTGAAGAGGCTCAAACAAAAAATAAGGGAGTTATCAGTAGGGAAAATTCTAGACAAAACCCCAGAAACAATAAACGCGACCATCCAAACTGAATTGCAGAAAATAGAAGCTATGAGGACTCAAACTAAACCCATGATCACTAAACCTGTTAGGGAACAACAAGAAATTTTGCAAAAACAGCTACCCAAACAAAGGCTATACTTTCTCTAGACTTAGCCATTCAGACAGAGATGGCTACCTCTTATAGCACATCTACCCAGACAAAAGTTTGGGCCTCCTATAGCAAAGAAACACAGACAATCAACATCCATTCTTATAGCAGGGGTACATGGACAAATACCCAAGCCAAAGATATCATGATGAGCAACGATCCCAACATAGTGAATCTTCAAGCAGATTTAGCCCAGGCTCGACTTACCATAGAACGCCTTGAACTAGAAACAGTCCCCCAGCAGAAATACTAGGAATTACAAAAGCAGCTTTAAGACATGAACATCTCAGAAAGTGAGGCATTTGATAAATACAAAAAGGAAGAAGAGAGGATTGAGAAAATAAAGCTCAGATTAGGAAAGGTAAGGAGTCAAATGGATACTATTTTCTCCTTATATACTGACATATTAGCATGCAGATCTCCTGCCAATAACTATGCCCTATTTTTGATGGAAAGATACTTAGAATTGAAGATCAAAGCTGTCAAAGCTAGAAAACCAATAGAGTTAAGAACCATTGAGGATTTTATAGACTGTTGCAAACATCATGGGGTAAAAGTACAGAGGATGCTATGTGAATTTTATTTACACAATCTTGTATTAGAAGAAGAAACTGAAAAGAACCCAAGTCCTTTTGTATGGGACGTACAATTTCAAGCCTTTATTTCATTCGTTGTTAACCAACTGAAATGGCTCAAGGCTCACAACACGTTCCAGAGGCAGGAAAATGGACTGCACCTTTGGGTTAGAGGTGAACCAAAACACCCTCAATAGTACAAGGAAGAAGTAATCAAAACTCAATAGTTTGATGAAGAAGGAAGAAGTAATCAAAACTCTGGAGTCTATTTAGAAAGAAATTGTCCAAAAAGGAGTAGAGTATTTCCTCTCCATTCAGGAAAGCTCCTTGGCCGTAGCAAAGTTCAGATGGATAGTTTCCAATAACAATGTACAGAATAGAGAGCCATTTAATTACAAAAATTTTAAATTGGCTGCAGAACGCTTTGTCATTTATAGTAATCTCATCATAAGGGAAGGTCCTTATTGGCTAGGCTGTCGTTTCCGCAGCCCTATTATTTGGTATCCAGATGAGGGGTACAAGGCTATATATGAGCTACCTGAAGGACAGACATGGCACATCTTTGAAATCTTGGCCAAGAATCATGGTTTCAGACCACTTTACGACCTTCTTTCTCCATCTTATTCCTTGACTGCTCTGCATACGAACTACATGGTTTTCATGAGGACATGAAAAAGGGTAAGCAGGGGAGTATGTTGGGTCATGAAAAAGGTATGCATTTACTAGTAATTGATTATCTTTTCCCTTTATTCTCACCGTTTCTATATCTCAATGCTCTAATCTATTAATAATTACGGTAATCAATACAAAAATTATTTACAGTTATGCTTTGGCTAATTATTATCCTTCCTTATGCAAGAAAGTACGAAAAAGGGACAGTTTATGTTCCCTAACTAAGAAACAACAAAAAATCAGTAAGCCAAGGAAGGAGCGTGATAGTTACAGATAAGGCCAAAATGAATCAGAAGGATCAGTGTGAGAAGGGAAAGATGTCTGAACTTGGAAAATTGCGCGAATCCCTCAGGATCGCTTTTACTACTTATCTTTTTACCCCTTTCTCATTATAAAAGGCAATGATTGTAAGTAGAAGGGAAAGGAGGAATGTTGTTATTATTATTGTAATTTTGAATTACAGACTTTCGCTATAGCAAAGAATGCAGACACATTGTAATATTCTTTCATGATTAATACATAAGAGGAGTTGTTGTTCCTTTTCGTTTATCTAAAGTAACCAACAGTGTACGCTGGCGGCTAAGGGCACGACTTCTGGTGGAATTCACTACTTCACTTGTGTCATATATTTTCAATTACTGCACGTGTGACAGCTTGATATTATTATTGCTTTCTGCTGTTTTATTTCGTTGTTGTTCCTTATTTCTTTACGTTGACGGAATAGATCTGTTTTATATAATTTACAGCAATGTTGTTTAATTAGTTTCCTTTCGCTTTGGATTGAGTTTTCTAGATGAATATCCTGCTCGATGTAATCAATTGTAATGAGAATTAACTACTGTTGTTAGGCTCTCAAATTGATGCCATTGTTGTTTTACAGACTAGTGCATTTGATTTAAATTCAATCAGTTTCTAAGAGAAGAGTTATCACTGTTGTACTCTTAACTGATACTGTTGTTACTTGAATTATTGTAGGATTTGATTTCATTAAAGGATTGAGTCTTCTTTTAATTGCAATTAGAATTTACTTGTTGCATCTGTTTGCTCTTGTATGTAAAAGATCTATACTGCAATTTAGAAGCATTACTCTCTAAGTTCGCCACATACTGTGTACACTCTTGAAATATAAATATTTGTCCGGATTGATAATTAATGTGAAGATAATAGGAGTTGAAAAGGCACCTTTTATTACTCAACAGTTGGAATAAAAAGTGTGTGATTCAGTTGAAAAGTAATAAAAGGAAAAAATTGATAATAAGACACACTACTAATTCACCCCCCCTCTTAGTAGTTCTCAAAGGTTTCCAACATAAACTTGAGCCTACAAATGAGATGGGTGTCTTTGTAGGATACATAGAGACACCACATAATTATCAGGTGTATTTTCCCTCACTAAGGGTGATAGTGGTGAGAAGATATGTCAAATTTTATGTTGATAATGATATGAGATGCCCTCTAGAGTGAGAGTTGAGTATACCACTAGAGGAGGAGATTCTAGTTCCTAAGGAGGAGCCTCATGCAAAGCATCAGGATGTTGTGGAGCAGCCACAAGTGGAGGAGCAGACAAGAGGCCAAGTGGAGGCATCTAGTCAACTAGAACCTTCCAGAGAGGGGAGGAAGAGAACCAAATAAGTTGACATATTGGTACATGATGCATGGAAGCATTTGGGAGCGCCTATATCTCAGTGTAGGTAGAGGAGGTCACAAGACAAGTACACTGGGTATATGGATCTCATGACATAACTCATTGAGACGAAGACATCTTCATTTGAGGAAGCATTTTCTTAACTAGTATGGGTTGATGCCATGGTGGAGGAGTATGAATCCTTCATGAAGAAAAATGTATGGAGGTGGTGCCAAGGCTAGAGAAAAAGTCATTGGTTGGTTCCATATGGATCTACAAAGTGAAGCATGCAACTGATGGGAGCATTGAGAAGTACAAAGCCAGATTTGTGGCCAAAGGCTTCTCATAGGTAGAGGGAGTGGATTATGAGGAAACAATTTCCCTAGTGGCAAGATATTCCCCGATCATGACCATTATAAAATTGGCTACGAAGATGGGGTGGAAGATCTACTAGATGGATGTGAAGGCCACCTTTCTCAATGGTGTTGTTGAGGAAGAAATTTACATATAGCAGCCAGAGGCGTTTGAGACATATGATAGGGAGAGACATGTGTGTAGACTCGGGAGAGGCCTTTATGGTCTCAAACATGTTCCCTAGGCATGGTACACTCAGATCAACACATATCTTAGTGGATTGGGCTTCACCAAAAGTGAAGAAAATTCCAACCTCTATCACATTGTGGTAGATGGAAAGTTTCTTATATTGGTTTTGTATGTTGATGACTTGATACTTACTCCGGATGAGCAGTTGATCCACTCTTGCAAGGAGGACCTTGCAAGAGAATTTGAGGTGAAAGAAATGAGATTTATGAATTGCTTACTTGGGTTGGAAGTATGGCAGGGTGATGGTGATTTATTTTTGATTCAAACGAAGTATTCCTATGAAATAATTCATAGATTTCACATGGAGAAATGCAAGCTTATGGACACACCTCTAGCTACAAACTAGAGGAAGGAGAGTGCTTCTTCAGGAGACACAGTAGATGCTACCATCTACAAACAACTTATGGGATCCTTGATGTATCTAGTGAACACAAGGCCTGACATATGCTATGCAGTTAATTAGTTGAGTCAAGCCATGGTGAATCATATCAAGTTGCATTGGAAGGCAGTAAAGCATGTGTTGAGGTACCTCAAAGGCACAACTGAGTATGGGTTATGGTATACCAGGATAGAGGGAGTGAAGCTCCAAGGCTTCACTAATGTAGATTGGGTAGGGAGTCCATCATAGGAAAAGTACCTCAGCTGCTATCTTCAGTGTTGGGCATGCAACTATTTCTTAGTATAGCAGAAAACAGAGGCCTATGGCACTCAACTCAACAAAGGCTAAACACATGGCTACAAGTCAAGCAACATGTAAGGCCATATGGATGAGGAAAATACTTGTGGGGATTTTCAATCAAGATATGGATCCGATAATAATTTATTGTGATAATCAAAGTTATATGAAAGTCTTTGAGAATCCAGTATCTAGTGGTAGGTCCAAGCACATTGATATCAGGTACCATCACTTGCAGGATTGTATGTAGAGGAGAATTATGATGCTACAATACATTCCAATTGAGGAGCAGGATGTAGATATATTGACAAAGGCATTGCCAAGAGGAAAATTCGAATTCCACAGGTGTTGGATAGCGGTGGGGAAAAATCCATTTCTTGCTAAGCGGAAGTGTTAGAAATGTAGAAATAAAGGCTAAATTTGACTTTTTCCTTAGACAAATTTAGTAATTTGATTTTCCACATTAGCAAGATGACTTGGATTACAGTTAAATTGTGTGACATGGCTTTGTCTACTAGTTTACTTAGTAAATTAGAGTTATAGGCTAGAAGTAGAGTTGTGCATGTAGCGATTGCTAAAATTTAGCAATCTAGTTCAATTATTTTCAATTTGACTCAGTTAACTAAGATCAAGTACTTAGTTGAGTCAATTGAAGGTCAGTTGAGTAGTAGAAATATTGTTAACTCAATGTAAACTAGTCAGTCAGCTAAAAATAACCCAGACATGCATGTAATTTGAATTTCCTAAGTAGAGTGGAGGAAAAGAAACTTTGTAATCATCAATTGTATACTATTTGAGTGTACAAGCTTCATATTTAAGTAGGCAAATCATTCCTTGGGAATTGTGCAAGAATATAGGAGAAAATTCATATATTTTAGGAGCTATTTTCCTCCAGGATTGTGCAAGGAAATAGGAACAAAATGGGGCCTTAGATTGGATAAGTGTTGGCCAGAGCAAGACAGTCAACAGGGGAACATGTTTACAATGAAGGGTGTGCTTCATATTCAAAGCAAGACATTGTAATAGTTTCTCATTCTCATATGATTAATGAAAAGAAATAGAGGGGTTTTTCCCAGTTGGGTTACCCTATAAATCATTGTGTTCTTGTGTTTTTAATGGTTGCATTTCATTACACGTGTTTCTAAATTGTGATTTCCATTCCACAAAATAGTAGAGGAAATTTTTGAATTTATTTTTTCATTATTTATATTATTTATTTTTTATTTTTTATTTTTGAAATTTATTTTTCATATATATATATATATATATATATATATTATTTCGAATACATCCGTAGTAGACAATTTCTATTAATTTCTGAATGCTATACATGATGGTGATTTACCTTTTTCCTATGGAACAAGACATTAATGGAGCATTAAAAGAAGAAAAAATTGAATTGTAAGTCTTGGAAAAGCATTTGAAAAAAGAAAATGAGTTTCTCAAAGGAATAGAACCATAAAATGATCATCAGAGTGTACCATTGGTGTCACAAGAATTCTAGGCTCAAGAATTCCAACAAGGAGCTCTAGTAGAATATTGAGTTTAAAGGCAAAAATGTTAATGAGGAATCCTAAGTGGTTTGTTACAATGAAGAAGAAAGGCTCCATAAGAAACTTGGATATCCTAATCCAAGCATCTAAGATTATCCTTTGAATTATAATTTGCAAAAAATTTACAATTTTTTCAACATGCATGCAGACATGCAACACCCTAAGTGTGGGGGAATATTGGGCCGAAGAATTAGTACCTTTTTAACTGACTGCTACCTTAGTTTTTCACTTATCCTTTGTAGAAGCCCTCATAACTTACCTATTTTCATATCATCCTATCATATTTTTCATGAATAATGGCCATCTGAGCTGCAAAGTACAAAAATGTATAAAATTGAGTTGATTTGCAAAGATTACGGAAACTAACAAATTTCGCAGCTTTGGTGACAATCTATAGATACATCCAAGGTCAAATAAAGAATATGCGCAGGTGTCAAATCTATCCAGCATGGTGTTCCACCCATTTGGCATAAGGAAAATATAATTGGATGGCCACAACATCCTGGTCAAAATATCGGTCAAACCATCACATGGCATATGGAATAGAGGTAGAATGCATTAGAACTACTTGGTAGCAAAACGAATTCAAGTGAGGGTGATCATATTCAAGAACCTAAATATTAGCAAGAACAAGTGTGATGTGTCTATTATATCTTCATATTATAAGTTGAGGCATCAACGAATTGTAGGAATTAAAAGTTCAAATGTAATAGGACACCTGATCATCGCTTATCTCTTCAAATTTGCAGCAATGTCTTTCTTAGTTAGTTGTTATCAAAGAACACTATAAATAAACTTGTTGAAAATAGAGGAACAAATATTATCCATGAAAAATATAATATATATATATATATATATATATATATATATATATATATATTATATAATATATATATATATATGTATGCACTGTTTACAATTTAATACTAAGTATTACCTCTTGCTATCATTGAGGTTTGGTGAGAGAGTTGCACTAGTAGTAGTAAATTGTTTGTGTTTTTAATCTCTTGCGTCACTTGGAGGGCCCCATTGTGGTGTTGTGTTGTGAAATACCTGTATTATAAGCTTCCTTACCATACTTTATTTATTTTACAGTTAGATACTATGTTCTTGTTTATAACTAGTTTTATAATTTCGCTCACCATTTTTCTTCTCTTATAAGATTAGATTAAGCACTTGAATTATATTCAAAACACCAAAAATATTTACATTTATAGATTTATATTTTTGCATTCACTTCTAGCTCTTTGGTATCACATTCATTCTCCAATTTCGTAGTCATAGTTTAAGGTTTATGAGCACATTATTTCATTGTCATAGTTACTTATATAACACATACTTGCATCTTAGGTTTTTAACTAATTTCACATGAAATAATTTTAACTATTGATCACATGACCTTTTGAAGATTGTCAATTCGAATTTTCATATAGGTAGGTTCACTACTTTCTAGCATAAATTTTCCTTACTTTCATTATATTAGAATTTAAATACTTTCGGGGAGGGAGGAGTGGGAGGGTTTATTTCTTGCCCTGATGAAGAAAGGGAGATTCGATATGCTTGCGGATTGGGGATTTCAACCAATAACCAAGATGGATTTTAAGATTTATGAAAGGGATTAGAATTAGCAATCTCAAGGAAAATTCAACATTTACTGGTCTTTGGAGATTCAATGATTGTAATTCAGCAGGTTTGCAAGCTCAATAAAAATATGAGAAAAATCAAGCTCCCATTTTGCATAGAATAAGTCTCCAAATTGCAAAGTTTGAAAGTGTTGATTTCTTTCATGTTAAAAGACATCTTAATTCGGTGGAAAAATCTATAGAAAATAGGGACATCTCTTTATAACAAGGAGTGATTGTAGATTTTACTGTAGATTCACATCTCATGTAATTTCCTAAAACACAAGACAAGAATCTACTCTACTCTAAAAAACGGAAACCAATGATCGATGAAAACAATAATCAATAAGAGGAAGATAATAAATGGCACACAACACAATATTTATCTGGGGAAATCCACTTCTCAAAACCCATACTATCTATATTGCATTAATAAAAAATTTGAATAAAAATACAAAGCTTGTTCTCACTAGAACAATTCCTGCACAAGTATAATCAACTCTCTGCTCACAAGCTAGCGCAACTCAAACCTTAGCCTATTCTTCTACTCTCCAAGCCCCTATTTCTTTTGCAATTCCTATTAGTATCAACCCATATTTTATTAGGAAATCCTTCCTCCATAACTACACAATCCAAAACCAAGTCCTTCTTTGATTTCATGCATAACCCGTACAACTCGGATCATCATACAACTGATAGTACACTATCCCTACACTCTAGTCTCAACTGAGTCTTTCTATGAACTGACATGCATGAGTTTCTCATGAGGGAATATTCAGTCAGTTGGAGTAGCACTGAGGATGCACCAGTGCACCAGCTCACTACTAGACCTCTACTAGTTCCAGGAACAATTAGAACTAGTTTAACTGTTTATAACTCAGTCAAACCGAGTTATCTAATTACAACTCAAATAAACTCAATATGGACCCCTAAAACTTAGGGATCAAAATTACATGACTCTAGATAGACTTCCAACTCGAAATTCCTAAGTTAACTAAGTCAACTTAACTTAATTAACTATTACAAGTTACTATGAGAAAAGAATTACAATTTAATTCTCAATTTAATTCAAGGACAAATTAAATTGGAATTTCTAGATGATATTTTTAACATTTCTTGTTTCTATTTTCAATACTCCCTCTCAACAAGAAACGAATTCAACTCTATCCTGATCCTGAACCTTTGGAATGTTTTTCATGCAACACTTCTCTCTAGTTTTGTTGCTACAACACCTCCCGGAACTAAAAAAACATCCAACTTGAATTAGTATGATGCATCTGTCATCAAAGTCTCTGACTGCTACTACCTCTGTCGACTGAAAACTATGCGCTTTTGCTGACTCTGCCTTTCTGCACTATTTTCAACCCTTCTCTACGCTCTTTAGTATCTGACTTCTCTAGCCTTTGTCACTCTAATCTTTGACTTCATTAATCGCCACTGATTCCTCCTAGTACTATGTACTTTGGGTTCCCGTAGCAAGATACGATCCATGAGACAAAACCTCTCAATGGACCCTGTCCAATTTCATCCCTCTTGGGACTATCACTTCACATCACCCCACCTCTCACCTAGAGGTATGGCTCCATGTTCTCTCTCTACCCACCTGGCTCAAAATTTCCCCCTACTGGAGGTCCCTGCTATTGGGCCGTGCAACAGGTATAAATTTACCCTTGATTACACTATCCTTTTCCTCCTTTTTATGCATTTGTGCCATGATGTAATAAGGTTTTGATATAATTTCAATAGAAAGTGTACGAAACTACTTTTGATGCGATTTGACTGACAAAACTAACTTTCGTTGCTTTTTATGCAGAAATTAGCAAATGGAACAGTTGTTGTTCAAACTATTGAACAACAAGGGCCAAACAAGGAGAAAAGAGCGCATTTTGTTCAGTCAAATTGAGAAGCGAATCAGGAGGATTAGCGCAAGATGGAATATTTTCTAATAATAGCATTTAGTTGTGAATTCCTCAGGATCTCCTGATCATGAGGAATCACATTTATCTCTTTTCCTCTTTGACCATAAGAGGTAAAAAATGAATAGAATCAGGGACTTAACTTTTCGCCTTTTTAGTTCATTTGTAATTTTAATATACAGAGTGTTATTTTGAAGGATACATCATGTTGTAATGACATTTGGATTTGATAAATAATATATAATTCACGTTGTTTTTCATTTGTGATATTCTGAAGTAATTAAGCAGTAATCACTGGCAACTTGGGCCCGGTCACTGGTGGATTTCATAGTTGTTCCCTGTTTTATAGTTTACCTTTCTTTTATTGCAAGTTTAATTACTCTGTTGTATAGATTTACGATTGATTTACTTTCACTAGTGTTGAGTTTGTGTATTCATTCTTATTTCTGTTGATTGGTTTAATTTATTTATGTCACAGATTTATTATTAGATAAGAATCATTTCTTGTTAATTGAAAGCCATAGTGTTATTGATTAGATCAAGTGTATTACTTTTATGAAAAAGTTTAGGTTCAACTGAAAGAGCTCTGTTATCGCTACGGTGCACTCGGTTGATGTAATTTCAATTTGAACTTTTGATTAAGATTGAGTTTTTGTTTTATTGAGATTGAGTTTTGATGTTTGAATAAGTTAATTTCCTTGAAGTTACAAGTTGGTAGTTTATGGTTTGATTCGTTTACTCTTGTATTGAAATCAATAAGTTATTTTAAAGCATTACTCTTTGTAGATTCAACGATTTCCATCACTTGCACATATTGTGTACACTCTTGAAACAAAAAGACTTACCCAGGTTGATAATTAATGTGAGGCATTTAAGAGTTCTAAAGACACCTTATTTGCACCCAAAATTTTCATGAGTGGATGCCTCCACTCGGTCTCTTCTCTGCTTCTACAATTGTGTCCGCTCCACAATTGTCTGAGACTGCTTGTAAGGCTACTTAAGTGGATCTCTCCACTCGTTCTCCTCTCTACTTCTCTAATTGTGGCTGCTCCACAATTTTCTGAGATTGCTTGTAAGGCTTCTTTTGGGGTTGTATGTTGAGAGGTAATTCACTCTCCCTCTGAACCACCAAGTATCTAACCTTTGTCTTTCTCCTCAAGTCTTTGCATACATCTTGAACCTCAAGATCATACAGATTCTTGACTCATACACTGATCTATTTCACCTATCCCATGGCGACGTGTCTAAGGAAAACCTTTACCTTACTAAAATTCAAATCATAGACACGGTCTTCCAATACCATGACTGAAACAAGATTCTTCTTTAGTACTGGAACATACATCACATATCTGATTCTGAGAGGGAAGATAGACTCCCTCTGAAAGGTAATTGTACCAATCTTGGTAGCTCTATAACTCTTGTCATCTCCAAAATCTATGCTTTGCTTGAGGTATTTCTCCTCAAAATCACTAAAGAGATCTTTGTTCCGTGTCATATAGAACGAGCCACCGCTGTCAAGATACAACAAGCCTCCCATGATAGTGCTAGCCATGCATGTAATGAGAGTGAAACCAAGTCCACATTTTGAAGCTAGAGCTTCACCTGCTACAGCTACTGCAGGCTCCTTCTTTCTTTCTTTTGTGGGAAATTCATGGCATAGTGCCCGTGCTCATAACAATGAAAACACTTGAATTTTGACAAGTTTGTCTTCTTTCCACCCACCTCGCCTTGAGAATTTTTCCCTTGGTCTTATTTGCCTTACTTGCTAAGTAAAAGTCCTCTTCCACTTCTTTGGAAGAGGTCCCATCTCTGGTGTTCCGCTGAAACTCCTCTTGTACCAAATTCGACCACAATCGTTCCCAATCTAGTATCTTCTCCCTCCAATTGATAGAGTCTTGATAACTACGCCAACTCTTGGTAAGTTCTAGAAGAGCTAGGCTCACCATATCATCCTCAGAAAGAGTGATTCCAACAATTCCAAGCTGATCCCGACAATGGGTGAACTCGGTCAAGTAATTTTGAATTGAGTCACCCACCTCCATCTTGATTTTTTGAAGTTTTTCCTTCAATGCCAACTTCCTATGGTCACTGTTGTTTTGAAACAGGTACGTCAATGCTTTCCACATAGCATACTGAGTTTCCTTTCCATGGAGACTTGAGACAATGTGGTATCGAACTCCCTCAAAAATAATTTGCCTCGCCCTTGCCACACACTTCTTCCATCCAGTCAGATCTTTGGCATCTGATGTTGGATGCTTAGGAATGCCTTGATCAATGAATTCCTTGAGGCCATTATATTCTATAATTGTCTCCATCATGTCCTTCTAGTCTATGTAATTTGAGCTTCCATCCAAGGCATACTCGAGTTTCAAACCATAAAAATCCATTTTCCAACCCTGAAGTGTGAACTGCAAATTCAAATTTCACCTATAACCCCAAACTTGAAATATCTTTTATTATATTTTCTTAAGTTCCGATACTATGTGTATTTTTATATAGATTTACAACTCATGTAATTTCCTAAAACAAAAGACAAGAATCCATTCTTCTCTCAAAAACGGAAACCACTGATCGATGAAAATAATAATCAACAAGAGGAAGATAATCAATGAAACATAACTCAATATATATTCGGGGAAAGCCACTACTCAAAACCCCTACTATATATTGCATTAATTATAAATTTGAGTGAAAATACAAAGCTTGTTCTCACTAGAACAATTCCTGCACAAGTATAATCAACTCTTTACTCACAAGATAGCTCAAGCCAAACCTTAACCTATTCTACTACTCTCCAACCCCCTATTTCCTTTGCAATTCCTGTGAGGATCAACACATATTTAATTGGTAAAACCTTCCTCCATAACTGCGCAATCCAAAACCAGGTCCTTCTCTGATTGCATGCATGACCTGTACAACTCAGATCATCATACAACTAATAGTACTGTTAGCTTCCTGCTGCAGCAGGTTATTCATATTTCATGATTGACATTTTACAGGCCAAATATGTCATACTTTTCATTATGCAATGCTCCATATTTGCTTAACAGTCTCCAAACGAAGAAGGCTACAACAAGTTCATTCAATTTCCTTCCAAATTTTGTAAAGTTATCCCGGTATTGCCAATGTTTCAGTTAAAGGGAGGTCCAAGCAGCTTAATCTTGGCCTCCCTAGGTTTAAATTTCCTGTTTTAGAATGTAGAGAATGTAAATCTGTCCAAACAGTTTAATCTTGGCAGATTCTTAGATAGGTAGAGAAGCAGAGGAGCCCAACAGCTTAATCTGGCCCTTGGAAGAAATAAGGGTAGTATGTAGATAGGAAAGCATCAAAAGAAAAATGAATGATGGGTTTGCAAGTCTAAGTGCACCTAAATCAAAAGAAGAAAAAATGCTAGGTAAGTAGGCTGGGTAGGTAGTTCTGAGGTTGCTGAATCCTAATTGCTGATAAGTTCCAGACTTTCAGGTGTCATCTCATTCAGGACACAATCAGCAAGAAATACTATGCGAGAAGCTCAAAAGAGGTGTAACTAACTCCCCTTCTCTGTTTTCCCCAATCATTAACTGACTTCCCCAAAAGAGGTCAAGATCTGCTTGACTCCTGTTAAGTTCAATCATTTTCATAACACTAGCTTGAGTAAAGATCTGCTTCACTCAAAGTTGTTCCATACTTTCCCGAAAGAATGGTCCTACCCCCTTGTAGTAGCCTAAGCTCTCCTGAACTTAGCGCTTTCTTACCACCTCCATATTAACCACTAACATTATTATTTAGCTCCCTATTTTTCCCACCCCCCTATTAATATTAAGTAAATTTCCCCTACGTAATATCCCTCCCCCTAGTTGAAAATAGCCATAAGCACCCACCTACTTGCTCTTTCTGCCCAAAACCTTACACTCCGCAGAACCTTAAAGCCAGATCGCATTGCAACATCGCACTTTCCGCTCCATGCAAGTTATGACCCATCCGGCACCACCCGACGCAATATCGCGATATCGGCGGTCGGCGGTCGCAAGCGCCAAATGCCCAACATAAGCACCCTCCATTCCCCGCCGATGCGATATTTCGATCACATCGGAGCTAAGTCATCGCATTACCCCCAACATCAGCACCTCACCATGTCATTCTGTACCGGGGACCCACCACAGCTGACGTCATCCGCCGTACAGCCGACGTCAGCAGCCAAAAAGCCGAAACTTCGCGCAGGAAGAAAAATCGCACTTCAGAGCTCCAGAACAAGAAACAGAGGCAATTTTCGATGCGCGATTAGCGCTTCGCTGTGGGAAATAGGCCGTTTCGAGGAATTTTCGGGGAATCTTTTGATTTCTTAGCCCCTTGTGCGCCGAAAAGCCCGAAAATCGCCAATTCGTGCCAAAATGATCCGGTTTAAAGACAACAACAGATCAATGACAGAGTTTAAAGCGTATCAGATCAAATCATCAGGCATTAAGCATGTCAAAGAGTATCAGTCGACGGCGGAAGCTATCAATGTAGCGGCAAAGAGTATCAGTGAAAATCTTGAGCAGCGGCCCGAAGCAGGAGAACATTTAATATCTTCCAGC
>APFE030785134.1:62646-79052 GCA_000404065.3 Pinus taeda
GAAATTAATTCACAATTTATAACAACATTCACAAACATGCATCAATCACATATACAAGTACAAAGATTTATCTAGGGGAAACCAACTGGTAAAAACCCCTTAAGTATGCTCACATAAATCAGATGAATAGAGAATGTATTACAATTCCTTGCCCACTCTTAGCACAACCTGCAATTGAATAACCTTTATTTTTGCTCAAGGAGAAGCTCTGACCCAAAATTAGTCAATCTATGCCTCTGTTTATGCCCCTATTTCCTTGCACAAACCCTGAGGAATTACGCCCCTATTGTTTAGGACTTTTCCTCCAATTGATTGCACAATTCCCAAGGACTGATATCTCACTACATGAAACACTTGTACACTCAAGACTACTCTACAACTGATGTTACATTGCCTTGGAATATCCACCACAACTGAGGAACTTGAATTCTCTGCATGCACTAGTTATTTTAGGTTGATTGATCAGTTAACTGGATGATCATTGAGCTAGATTGTTGTCACACTGCATAACCGACCTCCAACTAGTTTTATCAACATTTAGAACTAATTTAACTGAATACAACTGGAAATAATTGAACTGGATTGCTAAAATTAGCAATCACACATGCTTAACTAAATTCCAAGCCCTTTAACTCAAATTTACTGAGATAAGTGAGTGAAAAGAGCCATGTCACCTCAATTAACTTCCGCCAAGCTTTCTACTAATGTGGAAATTCAAATTTTCTCAATTTGACCAAGGAAAAATTAAATTGAGGCTTTCTTGTTACACTTCTCAACGCTCCCTCTTAGCAAGAAATGGATTATCAACCACCCCTATCCCACACTTGTGGAATCGGAACTTCCCCCTTGAAAAGAACTTTGTCAAGATTTCAACATCTTGTTCCTCTATGGGAATGCATTGTAGCAACATTATCCTCCTCTACACAAAGTCCCATAAATGATGATACCAAATATCTATATGCTTGGATCGATCATGAAATAATAGATTCTCAGCGAGCTTAATGCAACTCTAATTATCACAATAGATCATAGTTAGATCCATCTCTTGACCAAATAATCCCACAAGTATATTTCTCATCTAGATCACCTCACATGCTACTCGACTTGAAACCTATTACAGGTAGAATCACCCTAGGGTCTTGGGTTGAGAAACCCAACAGAGCGGAGGGCATATATCATAAAGAGACACACAAATAAGCAATCCTAATACTTAAACTATTGAAGTAGGAAGAAGACATATTACCTGGAGGTCCTTTGTTTGAGGTCATTCCCATATGGTCCATACCCTCTACTTCTTCCAATGCCTTAAAACCTACAACTCATTCAAGCAAAGCATATACAACAACAATAATAGAAAGCATGTTCATGATATAAGGGCTAGATCATATAAGCATGTAAGAAAATAAGCATTAACATAAGATTTTATAAGAAAATCATAACATAAATTAATGCATAAAGACCATAATCATCAAGAACAAGACAACGCCTCTTTATTGATGTAAGCTAAAGAAAATACAGAAGAACTAAACCTAATTCATCCGTCGGCTCCAAGAAAAACCGTCCTCCAGATCCGTCCTAGCCAAGTCTCAGCAATCCTCCTCCATAATTATACACAAGGATGTCATGAAGGGGTGATGGACATCTTAAGAGGGAAACAAAGGTTTCCTATGACTTGGGAGTGTAGAAGGCATAGGGATATCTTCAAACTTGATCATGGATGTAATCAACTATAATATCAATATCTAATCTTTTCTCCTCCCTTAAGCCTTCCCATGGAGGTTTATTTATACTTCTCCAAATTAGTTTTTTTCAGTTGGGAAACAGTTGGGCCATGAGCTATAGTAGGTGAGTATCAGGTCAAACTTGTAAACTCCACCCGAATTAAGGGATATTATATATATTTTTAATGTTTTAACGCATATACGCTGCTTGGTTATAGACTAACCCATGTGTACACACTCTTTATACGGGGAAAATCACGTATGGGATTTAAAACAATGTTTTTTAGAATTTGGACCAAGTTTGTTAAGGGAGGGTTGCCCTAGGCCATATAATAGAGCATCAAATCTACCAAGGGTGGTAAATGGTGCCATAACATATGCCCCCTAATATATGAGGTCATATGGGGTACATTATGGCCAAAATCTATTAAGTGTATAGAAGGAATCATGCAAAGACCGTAGAGGAGTTCACCAGATTTCAGCATGCCAAGCCAGTGGAAGAGATTAGAAAGAATGTTGTTGTCTGAGGAGGGCATACCCATGCTCAAAGATAATAAAGCATTCTCACATATCAAATACAAAAGCGGATCCAATATGTATACAATTATAAAAGGAGTGAAAGTGCATAGAGGATCATCTGATCATATCCATAGAAGTACATGCCATAATATCACATACAAAGAACTGATCAATGATGTTGAAGTAGAAAGATGATCACTGAAGTCATAGAGCTGATGCAAAAAGTACCAAGTCAAATAGTAGAACAAATGGTACTGCACGCAACTCGGGTGCCAACATATAGGATTTCATTGTGATGAACTGCAACATATAAGGTAGATGGTGTCACTAGTAGAAACACTGGAAAGTGATCCAACAAATGCTAATGCAAACCTAAGGTCTTCATCGATTGTCATGGTACATTTATACACAATTGGAATAAATGATCTGAAGTCTACTATGTGAGAAACCGTTTGATTACTGGTCATTGATGTATATTGTTAACAAACGCAAGACTACTCACCGATAATGAAGATGAGAGCCAAGGTACCCAGTACAATCTAACAAGTGAAAATAAATGATATGAAGTTGAACACTTGGAAGAATATATCAATTAGGAGACAATGATGTATTCCCACTGTTGATAGTGAAGGAGTCTGCCACCGATGGCTACAAACCCAAGGTAATGCCACATGGACTCTAGACCTTATTCCCAAAGAAATGAGTTGAAGTCGATGGGAAAATCTCTGATGGAAGGAATTCATTAAGGCATCCTTCATCAATCTAGTGCGAGTGTAACCCACATGCCAATAATGTGGAAAGAATCATATGAAGAAAGATGTAGTAACCAAACCGAAGCACGTTTCTGGCGTACACAAGCTGTGGCTAGCACAGGACAGAAACCCTCTGAACCAACCAGTAATGAAAGATGACATAGAGGTGAGGAATCCACCAATAGGTCAAATGGAAACCAAGGTACTACACAAATCCCAATGTGTGATAATGAAAGCTGGTGTCGAACACAAGGGAAACCACTCAGTCAAAGACCCATGATACTAATCAATGCTGAGCACAAGGTCACCTATCAATAATGGAAATAGGGCTAGGGTGCGGCTCTAGGTTTACTCTTAGAGCAATTTGTCGTAGTCAATAAGAGCAAGACCCGCCAGCAAGAAGTCAATGGAGACCTTCTCAAACCAACATGAGAAAAGGACCAAATAATTGATGTGATAGTGAACATGACTCTAACAACCAGGGATGACCGAGTGAAAATAAGTTAAGAGACACCACAAAAAGGCCGACTCAGGTTTACTTCCCTTGAACAAAATAACGACCCAAATGTGACAATATGGTAGCATATGATAACTTTGTATAAGTTTGTCATGCAAGAGGTACAAACAAACTCTCCATATGATTGGAAGAGATAACCAATCAGAGGAGTACTGACTCAATAACAAGGTGAAGGCTCTCCTAATTCAAACTAAAGCCCATCCCAATGGAGGAAAGACTTAATTTTGAGTGCTTTTTTCAAGGGTGACACAACTGACTCTAGCCATCAATCATGGAAGTAATGTCACGTTCCCGCTCTTTTTGGAATATATATATTTTTTTCTTTTTCATATTGGAAAGCCTCAAAAAATAATAAAATAATGCCTATGGTACAGTGGAAAGAACGAGTGTCTAAATACAGACACGCTAGTTCCTGGGAGGGGAACATTCCTATGCTAAATTCAAGGTGACAAAACTGGTCAATGACACTCAAAGGAATGTTCTTTCCATTGGTAAAAGGTGTCAAGTTGCAGAGGCTAAGTGATTGCAAGGTTGAATTCGCAAAAAGACATGATCAAAAAGTGGCTTAAACATGAGTCCAAGTGAATTCGGCTTAAGGCCAAAAGGTACAAATGGTCAATATGCAATGCAACAATACAACTCAACACAAAGGAGCCTCTAGGGTATAAAGCCACAAAAATAGCAAAGACGTAAGAGAATGAAGCTTCAACGCACAAGTCATGGAAGGACTAAAGAGGACTCTTGAGCCTACACAGTATAGCAGCATGGGCAACATATGCTAGCATGGATCTAACTAAGATTCCCATGTAAAGGTTGGCTCTACCATTACTTCATGATTCAATAAGCCAGTGAGTGAAAATGGTTTAAGAACCAAGACATGATGGGATCGACCCTATGGCCAAGACATCGTGGTATGGAGGCTAGTATGCAAAATGCAACGGAAAATGATATCCCCTAACCTACATGCCAGTGAAAAAATGATACCTGCCATGACAGGTTTGCAGTCATGGAATTGAAGCAGTCTCTCAAAATCTCCAAAGTATCCTGAAAAAATGACCCATCCCACCACTCCATGACAAAAAGGTCATAAAGCTCATAAAGTTTTGAAAAGAAAAAATGAACTTTAGAAAAAATGATTTTCACGTGTCAACTTATATAAATACCTTTTGACTTACAATTCTTCATTTGTGCTTTGAACAAGTGAGAGAAGGAGCTCTAGAGACAAAACTCAAGCAAGCTCAATCCATCAAATTCGTCCATTTGTTCAGCCTTCAATCCTCCAAGTAACTCTCTCAATGATTTTTTGATAAGCTTAACTTTTTTTTTTTTTTTTTTTTTTTTTTTTTTTTTTCGAAAATTTCACTGCAGGAAAAATAGTTTTAAAATTATTCTTTGCATGCACGCGGGTTGGACATGGCAGACCCACGTATAGAATGGCCCTATACGTGATTATGTAAATACTTAACCCATGTGCGCGCAATTTTAAAATTTAAAACACAATTTTTAATGATAAAAAAACATTTTTTTGCAGAATGTCGATTACGTGGAGAGAAAGGGAACATAGTGTGATTGATAATGAAGTGATGGATGACCCAATTGCATTAGATGCCTTACGAGGATGTGGATTATTGAAATTTTTCAAAATGGAAAATATGAATTAAAATACCAGATTGCTTGAGATGCTGATCCATTATTGGGATCCAGAAGAAGATTCTTTTATTATTGACCAAATTCATCTAAGGATAAAAATATAGGACATCTATTTCATCACTAGTCTTTCTCGAAGAGGAGAGAGGGTCAACTCAACAGGAAGAATAAGAGGGAGCCTCAGTGTAAAGAACTACATATGCATCTACTGCCCAAGAAACACCGAGAAGATTGGAACCTAGTTTCCAATTAAACATGTAGAGAGATTAGCTTTGATAATCCTTCTCTTTACCATTTCCAGAGTGACTGGTTCAACTTCTCTACATCAGGCTTCTCGAGTTTTGATGAGTCTAGTAGTGGAGTGTCTCACGACAGTTTTTGATTGGTGCACACCCCTCTTGGACAATATGAAAAAGAAACTTACATCTATCCAAAAAGGTCAAAAAAACAAAAAGGTCAAAAAAAGAACTTTGGATATGGAACCATCTTGTGCCCCTTTTTCTTTGAGAGAGTACCAGGGCTTCGACCCAAGGTACTTTCCACCATCAGCAACCCGAGGGATCCTTGAATGGGAAGATGGGCTGATCTAATGAAGAGACTAGGGCACGGTGAGGTCCCTAGAAAAACTTTTGATGAATAGTTCTTCTCCTAGTGGGAACAATAAGTCATAGTAGTTGAGGACTACCCCTATGATAGCATGGACTTCAGAGGAGATCTAGATCTGGTGTTGCCACCAGATGCAGCGTGGGGACCCATAGGTACAAATATTTTTTAATTTTTTAATTTTTAGATTTTTTGGATTTTAAATATAAATAAACTGAAAATATTTTTGATGAGACAAATACTTACAAAATTATTTTGATCATGGCACAAATGTGGGACCAATAATACTTGAGGATCTACCTAGACACAGGCATTGTGGAAGAGATGCGGAGGGAGCAACAGCTCAGACCGAGAGGACCCTCCATGTTGTCCAGAGAAACTTGGTGAGATTGATTCACTAGGTACCTATGGTAGCTATTGAAGACCTTCTAGAAGAGATGCAAAGGCGCGTAGTAGGAGTACAACGTGATTGGGTGTGAATGCTTTGACCAGTGGAAAATGCCATCGTCTTCTTCCGTGCTACTCACACTGAGCAGGACCCATAGTTGGATGACCATATATTTTTTATTAGACATGATTTTGGGCATAAGCCCTAATTTTGTAGGATGTTTTTGTCCCATATTTGTATATTATTTTAAACACAAAACTCTATCTATGTACTGACGATTTCATTGTGATGATCATATATATATACAGATGATTATTTGATTATTTTTTATTGTTAATGTGATGAATGATTTATTTGTCAATCTAATGCTTGATTAGCAATAGAATCTGCAAATGAATTTTCTAATCGTGGAATATGAATAAATGTGATATAAATAAATGTTCTTTGTAATATTTGCACTCTAAAAAATTAGTGATATAAATAAGGATCTCTCACATGATAGATGTTATTTTATTGAGATACCACCAATTTTGAATCCAGGTATACTACTAATGAATTAATACCAAGAGATATTTCCCCAGATAGTAAATTAATGACAACAGTATATTTGACAACATTATTTGAACCAAGAATGATACATATGCCTCTTGAAACCAACAACTGGCTGGCTAGATAATAAATCACCCAAGTCATGGAAGCAAGGTTCCGACTGTGTCTACTAGCACCATCGACGAACCCTAGATATATCAAATTGTACATCAATAACTGCCAAAGTAGATAAAAATTTGATCCAGGTGGATTTTGGTTGCCACCCGCCAATTCCACTTGGAACCCCACCACTGTTTCGTTCATTTTTTCAGTTTCCTTAATTGTAGCATAGTTTACTATTTTTAACGGTTTTTCGAGTCCTGAACTTCCAGAGCCATTTTGAGGCCCTAAACGACGTTTTTTGGGAAAACTGGGAGCAACATGGTGTTTTGGAGAATTTAGCATCTACGGATAAATATTAATTCCCTAGATTAGTTGTATCTAGAACAATAGTTTAAAGTGTTTTAGATTTCTCCTATAAGTAATAGATAAGATGAGAAGATACAAGGCCTACCTGTAGTTCCGCTTTCCTCTCGTCTCCCTTGTATCGATTCCGTCGCTCCTTCTCGTACTTAATCTGCTTGAGAAGTACACTGTAAACACAACAGAAGACAAAAAACTGATTAAAGCATATGATATATTGAATATAAGTGAAAGGAATTAGATACAATTCACACATATAAGCATTATAAAACAATACAAACATATGGGAAAAAGGTTCAAACACTTTATTAGATAGAAGAAGAAATTACAACCATTGGTGTTTGATTCAAAGCCATTCCTCCAGCTTGGATCCCATCCACATCACATCAAAAGAATGACAAACTTGTAGCATCACAATACTTGCTTCAAATCCAAATCTAATAACAGCATTATCTCCTTACAATTCAACATAATCCAGCCCCTGATCACTTAGATGAGTGGTCAATTTATAGGAAGATGAAGGAGGTTTTGTCATTAATGGTGGCATTGAATGGCCTTCCATACTTAGAATTAGTTCCATGGAGGAAGGTATGAGAGGATAGGATTCACCTTAACTCATTCCTCATCCATTTTCGAGCTCATAGGAGTTGATAAGTGAGGGAAACTTCTATATGACTCCAAAAGATAAGAATATTCCCTAAACTCTATGTGAATTTCACTCATTCTCACCCAGTGCGGGTGAAAGGAAGCTTAAGTCCTCTGCAGAGAACCCTAGTAATGGACTTAACTTCTCTGCAGCGCACCTTCATGAGGGCTTACCTGCATTGGTCCCTCTAGAGGCTATTTATAGATGTCTTCGAGTCATGAAATTGTCTGGGAAGGAGCCATTCAAAGGGGTGACTTGTTTAGGGCATGAAGCAACTGAAATTAGGGTTTGATGGGCCCTAAAACACTGATCTGGATGTTGGGATTCGATGTCCCCAAATGGATCTGTAACATCTCCCCCCCTAAACCATGAAGTCGAAAAAATGCCATTGTCAAATGAAATGATTTACGATGTGATGAGGAGGTATCAAAGTGGAAGGTGACCTACATCAATTACAATACATATATCATGATATTTGATTTTCATGAATTGCTGAGGGAAGGCATACCCATGCTCAACTTATAAACTTTCATTAGATGTACATAAACAGTTGTCTACAGATATAGACCCATGATCGGAATGACCATCAATGTAAATCCATTGCACATATGATTTAGTACTCCTGAAATCACAACCCGAATGGATGAAACTAGATCCCGGCCTTCAATCTCGTTCAACCGTTCACTCAAGTACGAGTCTATCCACGTGAATATATGATCTGAAGTCGAACATGGGAAGACACCATTTGATTACCAACCGATGATGTAAGTTGTTAACAGATGCGAGATAAATCACTGATAATGATAATGATCCTCAAGGTACTGCAATACATTTTGCATGGTGTGAATGGATGATTTGATGTCGAACACCATACAAAGTCCTCCGGTCAAAGGCCATTGATGTATGCCTATCACTGGAAGTGAGAAACCTGTCATTGATGTATGCAAGCCTCAAGGTACTGGAAAGGTGTTTCTAAGTCAACTTCTTGGATAATGAGCTGATGTCGACAAGAAGCGACTCGTCGCAGGAGGGCCTTGATGTATCCCACATCAATGACACGAAATGAGTATAGTGATTTTAGAGATGGAATTTGACTGACGACACAAGGTTCAGGAATGGCGGTCATGAAAATGAAGGTTTATGGTATTGCAAAGGATGAATTTTGGCTGGATGACTTCTTTTGAACATGTCGGTGACACTGAAATGAATTGGTAGTATTGACCCAAAACAAAGTGATGGATGGTATGATAGACCAACTGTTGACATAAATTGTCATTGATGTCAATATGACAATATTCTAGGAGCCAGAGGAAGCCAAGCAGAGCTATCAGAGTTACAGGAGGAGCAATATATATATGTCATACATATATGCCTAAGAAGAACCTATCAGAGGAGCAAAACAGAGCTATCAGAGCTCAGGAGGAGCCATATCGGGAGTAAGGTATGCCAAAGAATACACAATCAGAGGCAGAAAAACCTATAATATATATATATATATAATTAGTAGTATATATATTATATATTATATATATATATATAATATATATATATATATATATATAATATTATATGCAATATCACTATTGGAGGTGGAAATACATAGATATTAACGGATCAGCTTTGGCGATGCCACGAGGCAAGGGAAAGACCCCCGGGGCCATGCAACATGCGATTGCGATGATCGGCGATCGCAATATTGCATCGCCACAATGAAAAGGAGTAGGGCCAATAACACATGCTACTGCCGATTACGATTACACAGGTGGACCCGATGGGTTTTATAAACCTAACTTTATAAATTTTAAGTTCTGCGCATAAAGGGTTTTTTTGTGTATTGGTGGGTTTCGGTGTAAAAACTGAAATACAAAGGAAAAGCCCCGAAGCGATAAATACTAAACCCAAAAGGATTTTTAGAAGCGGCCCTATAGTACTTAAATTTCGTAAGCAGGATTTCAGGCAGACCTTAGGCAGTAAATGGTATTGGGCTAGCTCCGCCCAATCCCATACAATGAGCGATGCGTGGCTAGCAAAGGAAAGAGAGAAACCACTTTCTTCGGGTAGGTAACCTCCGTACTTCTGGGCCACCCGAAAATGAATATCAACCGTTGGATTTAGGATCCTGCAGATCAGCGATGGGCTCGTGATAGTGACCAAAGGCGGACCCGAAGCAGTTATAGATGCCGGTGTAAAGTTCTTTGAAGTCTGCCCTTAAGCCCTTTGGTTGGGATTTTCATATATTTCCTGTGTATTTTAGTATTTGTGTTCCTTGAGGTTTTTAGGCCAAAAAGCTTATAATTGGGGTTCTAATAGTTCAGTAGACCTGAACAAAGCTGATTGCGGTTGCGATGATGATGTGGCAGGTGGGGCCTCCTCATTGGTACTATCCCTACAATAAAATCTCTCCGTAAACAATAATGTCCATTGGATGCACATTATTATTAAAAAGGGCCTCTGTTACAATTTTTTAATGTGCAACAGTCTTCTCTGAGTATTTTCCATCCTCGTTGTTGAATCAACGTGTCCCTGAAGTGTTGGTGAACACGAAGAGACAGAGGAAGCCAAAAATTCGAGAAGCCGAAGGACAAGCCAACACAGAGGAAACCGAAAAGCCGGGAAGCTAAAGGACCAGCGAGCATAGAGGAAGCCAAAGTGATGAAGAAGATGGAAACCAAAGGACAAGCCAACACAGAGGAAGCTGAAGCGAGTGTTGAGGAAGCCGAAGAGACAACAAAACACGGAAACCAACAGTCAAAGTCATCAGGAACATATAAAACAGGAAAAACAAGGAAAGGGTTTTGGGTGTGCGTGAATAATCAGAGCAAGAGAAAGCCAAAGTTTAGGTAGATGCATGAGAAGCAGGAGAACAGGAGTGAAGCATAATCTTAGCAGGCTTGGGAGCAAAGAACTACAACAAAACAATTTATAACAGTTGATCATAAAGGGTTGGAGCCTGCGGGGTTGAAGCCTCAAAACTGAAAGGATTGGAATCCTTGGGAGTTGGTGCTCCTAAGTTTAGGACTATTGCCTTGGCAAAATAGAGTTGGTGCTCTTGAGGTTGGAGCCTCACAAAATTCAAAGTTGGTCCTCAGAAACTGTTTGCAACCATTTATATATTGTATCTATTTCATTGCATTGTTTGTGTTAATAAAAGCATTTATTCCAACTATCTATTTCTGTGTTCCATACATAAATGTTTTGGTGATAAAAAGAACAATTGAAAAGAAATATTGATTCACCCCCCCCCTCAGTATGTCCAGCAATTGGTATCAGAGCGGGCTTCTTCATATTAGCCTAATAGCTTGAAGAAGGATTCATAGTCATGATGAGAAATCACAAAGCGTCAGGAAAACCTCCTCTGTTTGATGGCACCAATTTTGGTTTCTAAAAAAGGAGAATGACCTACTAATTAATATCCCTTGGACCTAAAGTATGGCATTTCATTCTAAATGAGTACCCAATTCCTTCCACTCTTCAAACAGATCAAGGCAAGAGGAAAGCCTACATTGCAAATGCAAAAGCCTTGAACTCCATCACTAGTGGAATCACTAATTCCGAGTTTACAAAAGTCATGAATTATAACTCTACCAAATAAATGTGAGATAAGCTAATTAGCTTATACAATGGGGACTCAAAATTAAAGAAGGCAAAGCTTCAAACTCATAGAAGGAAATTTGAAAGTCTGAAAATGGAAGATGAAGAAGATATTGCATCATACTTTCTCCGAGAAGCTGAAGTGATCAACTCTCTCAAAGGATTGGAGGAAAATATTGAAGAAAGTACCATTGTTCAAAAGGTATTAAGATCTCTTCCAAATATATTTGACTCCAAAATAAGTGCCATAGAAGAAATAAAGGATCTAGATACTCTCAAGATGGATGAACTCCATGGCATCCTCACTGCCTATGAGATGAGAAAAGGTGGCCCAAGCTCCAAAGATGCATCATTGAAGGCTTCAAAATCAAAGAAGGGGAAAGAAAGGAATGACTGTAGTGATGATTCCGATGTTGAATGCGAATTGGCATAATTTTTACGAAAGACGAAGAAGGATCTAAGCTAAAAGGTAGGTACCCTCTTATCTACTTCAAATGTGGAAAATAGGTCATTATGCTACAAAATTCCCTCATAAGCATGATAGTGATGATGAAGAAAATTCTAAAAGAATGGTATATAAAAAGAAATGGATCAATAAGAAGAACCTCTTCTCTAAGCAAGATGAGTCTGATGAAGATGAATTTGTAGTCATCAAAAAGAAATGAGATGAAGAAAGTGACCATGCTGAAAGCCAAGAAACATTATTCATGTCATTCACAAATGATGATGACTCGGGCTAGAAGGAAATGTAGATGATCTGTTAATAAGTGCCATTGAGGAAAATGAGAAATTATAGAATAAAATCTCTCAAGGTAGAAAACGAGGAAACAAAGAGAAGGGAAGATCCCTTGGAAACAAAGCTAAAAGAAAAAGAAGAAACTTGCGAAGAACGTGAAGCCGAAATAACATCTCTGAGGAAGGAACTGGAGCAAGTTAAAAAGGATTGGAAAAGCTCTCAAATACTTGAGACTATCCTAAAAAGTCAAAAACCTAAACATGAAAAATCTGGAATAGGTTTTAAAGGAGAATCATCAGGCACTAAGAATAGTGTGAAAAGCTATGCCAATGCACTTTCCAGCAACCCAAAAGAAGAAAGAGTATCTCATCAAAGGCACATCCCAAATCCAAAGAAGACTATGGATTCGAATCATGAATATTACAACAGATACAAACCAGTATTCCATCAAAGGCCCATCTCAAATCCAAAGAATGAAGCGGGAGTAATTCCAAGGAAGGAAGTTGATTCAAACCATGGCTACTACAACAGGTACAAAACTATCTTTCTTGGAGATTGTTTCCATTGTAAAAACTTTGGTCATCAAGACAGACATTGCATGGCTCACAAGAATGAAACACCAAAACTAAAAGATCAAGTAATCAAACCATATGACCCCAAAAGGCAGGGGCAAATCAAGACCTACAATTCATTTGATCCCTTGACCAAATTTGATCTGATTTTCTCATTCTCCTACAATAATGGACACTATGAACAAGATTTCCCACTCAAAAGAGGAAAATCAAGCAGTGAGAATCCCAACATCGATAAATGTGGCCTGGCTCTCTATGCTCAAAATAATGAAAATCACTAGTTTGTGGATAGTGGGTGCTCCAGACACATGACAGGGGACAAAAGGAAGTTTGTCTCATTGAGCAAAAAGGAAGGAAATGTATCCTTTGGAAGTGGATCTGCCAGAATTGTTGGAAAAGGAACTGTTACTCTTATCAAAGGAAAAGGAAAAGCCCAAAATGCTCTGCTAGTAAACGTGCTCAAACACAACCTCCTGAGTGTTAGCCAAATCTGTGATCAAGGACATAATGTTGTCTTTAGCACCAAAGACTATGAAATAAGGAACTCTTCCTTAGAGGAACTTGTGGTGAAAGGAGTTAGAACACCAGACAACATTTACATTCTAAACAAGATTCAAGAAGATAAATTCTACTTAAGTCAAATAGATGAAAGTTGGTTGTGGCACAAGCGACTTGGACATACAAGCTTCGAGAACTTGATCAATATCAGCAAGATTAAAGATATACGAGACATTCCAAAGTTATTCAAACCAAAACAAGGAATATGTGGTACATGTCAAAACGGAAAGCAAACCAGAACCAGCCACAAGGCCAAGGAGTTCTCTACATCAAAGCCTTTGGAGATCATCCATGCTAATTTATGTGGACCAACTAGAAATAAGGCAATCCAAGGAGAAAGGTACTTTGTTTTATTTGTTGATGACTATACTAGAATGATGTGGATATTTTTTATAAAATATAAATCTTAAGCATTTGAGTTTTTTAAGAATTTTAAAGCTCTTGTAGAAAATGAAAAGGACACAAAGATTAAGTGCCTCAGAACAGATAGAGGGGGAGAATTCACATCAAAAGAATTTAATGAGTTATGTAAAATACATGGAATTAAAAGAGAATTCTCTGCTACCAGAACACCCCAGCAGAATGGGGTAGTTGAAACAAGAAACCGAACAGTTCAAGAAATGGCAAGAACAATGCTATTAGCAGCAGATTTAAAACCAAAATTCTGGAGAGAAGTAGTCGGGACAATTGTCTATACCTTGAATCGAACTCAATGAAGACCAAATTATGAAAAACCTACTTATGAACTATGGAAAGGAAGACCTGCTTCAGTAAAGTACTTCAAGATCTTTGGAAGCAAGTGATTCATAAAAACCAATGATGGCTCACCAGGAAAGTTTGATTATCGGGTAGATGAAGGGATCTTCCTTGGATACTCTACACGGAGCAAAGCCTACAAGTGCTACAATAATCAACTAAGGAAAATAGTGGAAAGCATTGACGTAAAGATTGATGAAGATCTTCCAGAAGAAGAAATTGAAGAACACGAAGTTGATCCTTTCATTGAAGAAGAAGAACCTGAAAAAGAAGAAGTAGATCAAGAAGAAGCCAAGGAAAAAGAACCACCTTCATACCCCTTCAAAGATGAAGTTTCTCCAGAAATATCATCCAGAAGAGCATATTATTGGAAATAGAGATGAAGGGATGCAAACCCAAAGAAGGATGATAAGGAAACCAAAGAAAAATGATATTGCTCTTCTATCCATGATAGAACCAGAAACATATACTCAAGCAAGTAAGGATCCTCATTGGGTAAAATCCATGGAAGAATAAATCTCCCAAATTGAGAAGAATGAGACATGGGAGCTGGTACCTCATCTGAAGGACAAAAAAATTATAGGAACCAAGTGGGTATTCAAAAACAAAATGAATGAAGATGGACAAATCATCAGAAACAAGGCAAGGCTTGTTTGCAAAGGCTATTCACAAATTGAAGGAATTGACTTTGAAGAAACATTTGCACTAGTAGCTCATATGGAAGCTATCAATATGTTCTTGGAATTTGCTTTCTCAAAAGGATTCAAAATATATCAAATGGACGTAAAATCAACATTTCTGAATGGCGAACTCAAGGAAGAAGTGTACATGGAGCAACCAGAAGGGTTTGATCTAACAGAAGGAAAAGACTTAGTCTGTAAGTTGAAAAAGGCATTATATGGGTTGAAACAAGCTCCCAGAGCTTGGTATGCAATGTTGGATCACTATCTACAACAACAACGCTTCAAGAAGGGAGTGGCAGGAAGTAATGTATACATAAAGACGGATGAAGGTAAGTTACTAGTCACACTTGTTTATGTTGATGATCTGATTTTTGCTAGCAATAATGATGAGATGAGCCATGAATTTTCTTAAAACATGTCAAAAGAGTTCGAGAGGTCGATGATAGGAGAGTTATCTCACTTCCTTGGACTACAAGTATCTCAAACCAAAGCAGGATTATTTATATCTCAAGCCAAATATCTTAAAGACATGCTTAAAAGATATGGAATGGAAGATTGTGCACCCATGAGCACACCCATGACCACAAATTGCAAATTGAGCAAAAATTATGACTCCCCTCTAGTAGATGCAACTCATTACAGGTCAATATTTGGAGCCCTTCTATACTTAACTATTATGAGACCCGACATAATGCAGGTAGTAGGAATGGTGGGAAGATTTCAATATGCTCCTAAACAATCCCATTTGTTCGCCGTAAAAAGAATTATCATATATCTGAAAGGAACTCCTGATTTCGGTCTTTGGTACCCTAAGAGCTCAACACTAACTGTAACTGCATACATCTATGCTGATTGGGCCAGAAGTGTAGATGATAAAAAAGTACTAGTGGAAATGCATTCTTCCTGGGAGACTGTTTAGTATCTTGGCTTAGCAAAAAATAGACATCTACATCATTATCCATAGCCGAAGCCGAGTATATAGCTGCTGCAGAATGTTGTACTCAAATACTATGGATGAAGGAAGCTCTAAAATATGTCAACATAGGTACAGATCAACCAATTACCATCTATTGTGATAACACAAGTGCTATCAGTCTTAGCAAAAATTCAGTGATGCACTCAAAGACCAAACATATACCAATCAATTATCATTTCCTTCGTGAACAAGTAGCTGAACAATAAATCATCTTGGAATATATCAATACCAAGGAACATATAACTGATATTTTCACAAAACCTCTTCCTTGAGAAGCATTTGAACATCTTTGTCAAAATATGGGGGTTATCACTTTAGGATCACTTAAGTTCATTCATAAAAATCTTGCAGGACAGGGGGAGTCCATATGCATTCCTTTGCCATTGATGTTAAAGGGGGAGAGAAGAAGAATATTGCCATCAATAACAAAGGGGAAGATTGTTGACATAGATTGTCATTGATGTCAATATGGAAATATTCTAGGATCCAGAGGAAGCCAAGTAGAGCTATCAGAGCTATAGGAGGAACAATATATATATGTCATACATATATGCCTAAGAAGAACCTCTCGTAGGAGCAAAACAAAGCTATCGGAGCTCAGGAGGAGCCATATTGGGAGCAAGGTATGCCAAAGAATATGTTATCGGGAGCAATATATGCCAAAGAATATGCTATCGGGAGAAATATATGCCACAAAAGAGTTAAAGGAGGTAGAAGAGTTAAAATAGGT
>APFE030785140.1:9715-22617 GCA_000404065.3 Pinus taeda
GGCCTATAAAGTCCAAAAACAATGCTGCAAGCTATGAGGCCATTGGCCTACTACAAGTCTACAGTGTACACATGATCAATCATCAAGTTCATCACCACTACTAGACATAGGATCATCATTAAGAGCTACATAGACATCATCTGGTTCAGAGTCTGAGAGTGCCTCAGCCTAATCTACAACCTCAGTATCAATGCCACCAATGACAATAGAAGTGGACCTAATGGAAGCACGAGTTTGTCAACCTACATGACTAGTGCCTTCCATTGGTTCTTTGCCTTTCCTTGATGCCGCTATTGATCCTAGTTCTGATGCCACCACATAATCTGCATCATCCCCCGCTAAAGCCATGTCGATATCAAAATCAGCCTCAAACACAGGTTCTTCAGTCTCCTCCACCCATTCCGATGTTGGATCAATATCGTCCAACACAATGGGATCTAGATCAGGATTTTTGCTCATCATTTGGAGCTCCAATTGCATTTATTGTTTACCCCCAAACCATGAAATCCTGAAAACCACTAAGTCTGCTGAATTTTGAGTGAAATCTAAAATTCTAGTTTCTCCATATGAAATCCAATGAGGTTGAAACCACTCTCAAACATCCTGAGTCATTTCATGGTAATGTTTAAAAATTTAAGTAAAAGGATGAAAATGAAAATTAAAGGAAATGTCACTTTTACTTTAAGAATTTAACATTACCATTAATTGCCAACATTGTTAGGGTTGAAACACCCTTAGTTTCCCCCCAAAACCCCTAAAACACAGTGAAAAATATGCTTTTTTTACTTTATGGTGGGCGTGCCTAAAACACCGGTTAGGGCAAAAAAATGGCAAAATGGCCTTTCCAACTGGGTTTTTTGGCCGGTTTAGACCGGCGGCCTTGCTAACCGGCCGGTTAGACCGATAACCGGTTTTTAAAAACGGTTTTGAAAACACTGGTTTGTACTTGCTTGGCCCATGTGGGCTAGCCCGCCAATCGGGTGACCTCGCATTATATTTAAATCGTAACAAAAAAAACGAACCGCTTATTAATGCACGGGCCAAGCCACAATTGTGGTGCGATGGGTTTGAACTCAGACCATCTAGAACTAACATACTAAACACGCCACCGTTTACCAACGAGCCTACGACTCAGTTGTGTAAACTCTACCCACGAAAATCTATTTAGCCTCAATCATTGCCATTCGACCAATCGGTGGAGGAGCGGAGCGGCGGAACTAGGAGCGGCCAAAGGGGGCGGAACCATGAAGAGGGGAATCTTTGGGATGCTGAAAAGATTCCTTTGTGGTCCAGAGGTGCCAATGTTAGAATTTGACAAATTTAGTCATTTTTATGCGATTTCGCGACACGAATCCAATGGCGATGTCCGTTTTTGCATCTAAGCTTTGCATTTTTCATCCATGATTGAGATTCAAGGTATAAGGGTCGTTTATGTAAAGTTGATTGTAATTCATTTCTTTGCTGCCATTTAATGAAAGAAGGCCTCCCCATTTTGAGCTAGGCCCAGAGACATAGCCCACATTGGGTGAACTCCATAATCAAATTGTTTGTGTGCCTTTGATCTCATGGTTGCTTTATGATTTGCGCTTCTTTTCATGTGTTTAAGTTACTTGGTTAAATGCTCTTTTATATCCAATTCTATATGCATCCTTGAAGTTGAAAGATCTGGATCACTGGATGAAAATGTGTCGCCTGTGGGTAGCCGTCGAAGGATTTGGGCAGAGTTATCCATCATTGCGTTCCTCTGTAGCTCGAGGGCTTCCTCGAGCAATATTTTGAAAGGATCTCCTGCTTCTTCATCTTTCTTTTCTTCTACCATGGCAGACTGTTGGGGTTTGCGAGGCTGGTCTTGCAAAGGTTCAACTAGTTCGAGCCCTAACTCCTTATACCCTGACCTCGTTGGGGACATGCAAAGAAAAACAGAGAAAGAGTAGACACCACTGATACCATTGATCCAGACTTATGTAGGAATGCAACAAAATACAGATATAAACATAAACACAAAGATGCAATAGAAATAAATCTTCATTTCATTAATATCAAAGAACTGAAAGATGCTTACAAGCAGAATGAAAATAAACCAACACAGGCGATGGTAGCTTATCTTTGAGAAAAGATGTGGCAGCTACATGCCTCTGAACTGTGTTACAATGAGGCTCAGTGGCCTCTTTATCATTGAGAAACAATGGGAAATCCTAAACATCAAGAAACCTAACCCTAGGAGATGAAGCGACAAAAACTTGTGGGCCCCGTTGGGGTTAGTTGGAACTTCAAATTCCCGGATCGTAACTTTGGCATACAATCTCCGTTTGACTATCATAATACCTTGTTTCAAAGATCTCTAAGAGGAGGCTAAAAACAGATTAGCAAATTGGTTTGGCACTTTTTTGGTCTCTGTGTTTTCCCAAAAAACATCTTTTGGGCCCTCAAAATGGCTTCGGAAGTTAAAGACCCGAAAAACTACTAAAAATAGTAAGTTGTACTACAATCAAGGAAACTGAAAAGTATAATTAGGGAAACTGAAAAGAAATGGTGGCGGTCCAAGTGGAATAGGCGGGTGGCCACCAATATCCACCTGGATCAGAAGGTTTGAAGGATAATTTAATCGATGCTTAGATTTCTAAGTGTTTGTGGTATAGGAATTTCTCAGCGGTTGGAAAAGTCGAGATGAGTACCAAATTGCACGTAATATATATATATATATATATATATATATATATAATATATATATAAATTATTGAGGCGAAAAGGGTATTCTGGAAGTTGAATTGTGGGTTCGCATTACTTGATCGATTTAATTAAAGGAAGGGGGCGAAATTTCAATCTTGGTGGGCCAAGACAACGACCATGACAAAGAGCCATTAACGATACTATTACCTTGCATTAGAGGAGTCGTGATGGTAGGCAGCAAGCAGTGAAATCAACAACGATCTGTTGCGGGCCTGTCACCCACCATCTATGGGTGACACCCATAGGAGAAAATTTTCTCCTAGATGGTCCTCAACCGGCATCCAACAACCCTTTGTAGCCAACAGATAGCTCGATGTGCCACACTTCTCCACCACCTAAGCCTGCCATTATGTGCCCTCCCCCATCTGTTATGATTGTATGTTTGAAGGTGGGCCTTCCAACCCTAAAGGTATTGATTTTGATTATGTAATTGGGTATTTTTTCTTACTTATCACAGACACAACTGAACTTGGATTAGTAGGGGGATTTACGGGCTTGGTTTGTACTCTTGTCCCTGTTAGTTTTTGTATCATCGGATATGTTCTAGCCACGAAATTTTGTGGAGAAGCTAGAATACATGAGATCTCGAAAACCCAGAAATCGTTTCTGGAAATTCCACCTAGAAATGTCTTAATTAGATTATTAACTAGTTTTTAAAAATTTACTAAGTATAAACTTAGGGAACATTGTTAATTAATCAGTATTAATTAAGTCAAGGTGAGAATCATCTAGAAACTCACACAGATCGTTCTAGAGATGATCCTATCCATTGATTAATTTTTAATCTTGGTCGTTGGTGCTCCAACAAAGGATTATAAGAGGAAGTTGATGTGGTGATGGAGAAGACACTTGAGAGGGTCGATTTCTGAGCAGATCGATTTCCAGAGTAGCAGCAATAAGTTGCCAGAGAGAGAACTAGAGATCGAAGCAGTGTGAGAGGGGCAAAGACATTGAGTCCGGAGGAAATATTTCCAAATCCGGAGAGGTAGCAACAAGAGGGCTGAGTTATCCCAAAGAGGCAGCACAGAGGCTCTACGGAGTAGCTTCAGCAAGGTAGATCCATTTGCTGGTGAGAAAAATCATTCTCAGTTCTAGAGGTTGACCAGAGGTTCCAGAAGGCCAAAGAGACGATTTCCTCAGCCGCTAGAGGCAGAATGACTTCATCTGAGGCAGTTTCGAGTCACACGTGTGGGAGACAACACAGAAGGGCTCACACTAGGGTTTGGATGACCAATTTGCTGAAGGGACGTCGTGCTAGAGATTGCCTATGCGAGAAGGGGAATTCCCTTCTGTATTTTGCCCATATTTTCTTGTTGTGGATTGCCAGTTTCAGGCATCCAGATTGCACTTAGATTTTTCACTGTTGCATAATATCAAAACCCTCATCTGCTGCATCGATTTTCCCAAGTTGGGTTTTTCTATGGACATTTTTCCAAAAACAATTGTGTTAGTTTATGTGTGTGGTACTGTTTCTTCCAATGTTTTATTTTTCTACAGTTTTATTTGTGAAGGTTGCAGTGTAATTTATTCAGTATTTGACGTAGGAAACAACAAATAAATTGTTAAATAAAATTAACAGTTAGGAGAATAATTTCCAGTTGCTACAATAGGGTTCCAGTTTGGAATTTTCACATGGTATCTAAGAGCAGTTGATTAGTCGAAGCGCTCAGAGGCGAAAAGATAAGGAATTTCACTGCTTAGTGTGGGTAGCAGGTCGAAATTCCCAAGGACGATACAGTCATTCTGCGAGGAGGCAGAGTTAGTTGTGGAGGTTTGATTTTTTTGATTGGGGTAGAAAAATTTGATCCTACCAGATCGAGTGATTCCAAAGGTAAAGGGAGCATCTCCTATTTTTCGTTGAGCAAATCTCTCGCTAGACGCAGAGGTTTTGCAACGTTACGCTAGAGCAGAGCCAGTGTTGGGTGGAAGAGAGAAGAGCACACATAAAGGGAGAATTTTCCTCAGGGAACTTCTAGTCTCAAGAAGTTTATTTTTTCTTTGCAGACTAGTAGTCATTGTGAGCATATCTTCTCACTCCAAAAGGGAGTGCGAATAGGAGAGCAACAACCGAGTAGAAGGAAAGAGGAAGTTTTCAACAAATCATTGAGATGGCTGCTACTGGGTGGCTTCATGACTAGGACAGGTTGGATGAAGCTTCCAACTACGTCATCTGGAAGGCAAGGATGTCCTTCCTTCTAGATGAATATGGCCTGAAAGCCTATATTGATGCGGTGGTAGAAGTTCCCACAGATGCAGATCACTTGAAAGAGTACAGAAAGGAGATGGCACGGGCGAAGAGGTTGATCCTAGACGGATTCTGGGATAATATTGTCTCGCATATAGCGGCCAAGGGAACGGCCAAAGAGATGTGGGAGACTCTCTCCACGCTATACCAAGGTACTTTCGAGTAGTGAAAGATGTACTTAGAGGAGAAACTGAGATGCATTAGGATGTAGAAGGGGGGAGGCATAGATCCCTTCCTCACCAAGAGTCAAGAGGTCTGATACCAGTTTTCAGTTGTTGGGGTAGCACCTCATCCCACTGGGCTAGTTCAATTGGCACTCAACAATGTCTTAGAGGAGAGGTAGGTATTCATCCAAAGTATCTTGGGTAGAGATACCATGCCAAGGTGGGACATGATGTGGGTTGATTTGCAGCAGGAGTTGAGACAACCTCTATTGAAGAGCTCCATCAGTGGTAGCAGCAATGGATCGAAGCAGGTGAAGGAGGAGGAGAATGTGGCCCTCGCATCTAAGGCTCCTAGTCAGGGATAGGGGGACTAGAGAAAGAAGAAGAAGGACATGTCGAAGGTCAAGTGCTTCAAATGTTGTGAGCTTGGTCACTGCAGTACCCACTGTCCTCTCAAGAAGAAGGACAAGGAGGAGAATCAAAACCAACAGGCAACTTTAGCAGAGATCGATAGGCTTTCCTCTAGGCTGGAGGAAGACTTCGCCATGTTTGCTGATATACCTCGAGGAGTGAGGTGGAGTGACTTGGTGTTGGTAGCCCCAGAGCACTGCAAATGGGCGGGATCCTTGAGGAGTCCACCTCATGGATCATTACCTAGCTATGGGGCCCACAGTATTCAGTAGCAAGATGGATCAATGGCAGTGGATGCAATCAGATGTAAGGGTGACAGTTGCAGAGACTAGTAGTAGTCAGATGCTGGAGAGCGCAGTGTAGATTCATCAGCGACACATATTCTTCAGTGACAGTGCATATACTAGCAGCAGTTAGAGACTCGGGTGGCAGATGCATTATACTAATCATGGTTGATATAGTATTTTGGATTCTTTTTAGCTGCAAATGTTGCAGTTGCAGTAGCAACAGTTGAGAGGGAGTTGCAGTGCAAATGGAGTGTTGGCAGTAGTACAACAGGGTCAACAAGGACACAGATGCAGGGTATATCAGAATTGCGCAGCAGTTGGTGGGCAGTATGGCCAAACATCAAAAGCGTGACAAGAGATGATGTAGAGACAGGCTGCTACCATAGGATGTGCAGTAGCACTTGAAAACATTCCTCGCTAAGAGGGAGTGTTATTTTTTGTAGGATCACATGTTTTAGCCACGAAATTTTGTGGAGAGGCTAGAATACATGAGATCTCCAAAACCTAGAAATCGTTTCTGGAAATTCTGCCTAGAAATGACTTAATTAGATTATTAACTAGTTTTTAAATATTTCCTAAGTCTAAACTTAGGGTATGTAGTTAATTAATCAGTATTAAGTAGGTCAAGGTGAACATCATCTAGAAACTCACATGGATCGATCTAGAGATGATCCTAGCCATTGATTAAGTTTTAATCTTGGTCGTTGGTGCTCCAACATAGGATTATAAGAGGAAGTTGATGTGGTGATGGAGAAGACATTTGAGAGGTTTGATTTTTGAGCAGATCGATTTCCAGAGTAGCAACAATCAGTTGTTTGAGAGAGATAGAGAGATCGAAGCAATGTGAGAGGGGCAGAGACAGTGAGTCCAGAGGAAATATTTCCAGATCTAGAGAGGCAGCAGCAATAGGGCACGAGTTATCCCAGAGAAGCAGTGCAAAGGCTCTGCGCAGTAACTTCAACAAGGTAGATTGATTCGCTGGTGAGAAAAATCATTCTCAGTTCCAGAGGTCGGGCAAAGGTTCTAGAAGGCTAGAGAGACGATTTCCTCAGTAGCTGGAGGCAGAATGACTTCATCAAAGGTTGTTTTGAGCCACATGTGTGGGAGACAACATAGAGGCAATGCAGAAGGGCTCACGCTGGGGTTTGGATGGCCAGTTTGCTGAAGGCAAGTTGTGCCAGAGATTGCCTGTGGGAGAAGGGAAATTCCCTTTAGTATTTTTCCCATATTTTCTTGCTGTGGATTGCTAGTTTCAGGCACCCAAATTGTACTCGGATTTTTCACTGCTGCATAATATCAAAACCCTCATCTACTACTCTACTACACCAGTTTTCCCAAGTTGGGTTTTTCAGAAGACTTTTGTCCAAAAACAATTGTGTTATTTTATGTCTGTGCTAGCATTTCTTCCAAAGTTTTATTTTCCGCAGTTTTGTTTGTGAAGGTTGCAGTTTGATTTATTCAGTATTTGTCGTAGGAAACAACAAATAAACTATTAAATAAAATTAACAATTAGGAGAATAATTTCCAGTTGCTGCAATAGGGTTCTAGTTTGGAATTTTCATAGTCCCCTTGTCCAATTTGGTGGTTAACCTTGTATCCTAGTCCCATGGGATCTCCTTTATTGGCAACTAGCTTTACGAGTGGCACTACATGGTAAACCCGGATTTTGGTTATGCTGTCCCGCTTCTCAAAACCACATACATCACTCCGCTCAGCTCATTATAACTCCTTTCCACATATTTTCCATTCGGGTCCACATTTGTCCATTGGGTCCACAAGGAGTTAGCCTTCCCCTTGTCCACACTTTGAGTTGAGCTTTTAATATGCCTCAGAGGTTGGTGTAGCTAAAAAGAAAGTATAATTTGGCTACTGACAACAGGAAATGTACCATAAAATTCAAAAGATGGTTGAGACATAAAAATTTAGCACGTGGGAAAAATCCAAGCATGAGCTCCACCCCTATCATTATGGCCATCACCCTAGTTCCTAGTACCCCTTATGTGATCCCCCTGCATCATTAAGGAACTAATGATTGTCCCAACCCCTAGTGAGTGATAAACTGCCCAACCTTCATGGGGTATCCACTGCTATATCATTCACATCATGCTCTCATTCCTTGGAGCCTCGAGCAATCAAATGAAACAAAAAATCAATAAATAGCAAAAGGCATATGAAGAAGGGTGGAAAAACAAAGACTGGGATGACTCATGTACCGTGATTGCTCCCTGCTACATCTATACCCCCAACTATGGGATTCCGTCATTATAGCTACCCTTGTACCATGGCATGGGGTTTGGAGCCTTACCTATTGCCTCGCTCCATTCCATTGTTATTTCGTATGACACGTGCCATCTAATGGATGTACCATGGACCTATCACTCCCTTAGAGGTTGAAACCACCTAATAGGGTTCTTGATTAACCTCCCTCTTGAGCATGTAGACACCTCTACATTCTAAAGTTAATTATGGAAGGGCGTGCCACTATGAAGTGCCCTCTTGGTTCCATGATTTGTAAGCTCATTTACTCAAATTGCACTAATTAATTGTTGTACTGGAAGGCGAGTAGATGCATTCAACCTTATATGGGATTTCAGGCGGGTCTTCATCTTGGGGTTTGGTCTCCCTATACAAGGACCAAAGCCCTTCAGAGGATCATGATGGCACTTGTAGGGTGAGCGTTGAGAGCCATGGATGTCCACCATAGTACGGGGCATATAGCCACACCATGGGATCCTTCAACACTACCTATTGCTTGCTCTTTTCCCAGTTATTCAATGATGATGATGCACTTGGACCACATTGCCCAGACGGTTACACACTTGGCAATTGATCCAAGGCCTAGATGGGGTTCTTGTTAAAATTTGGGTACCAGAGGACAAGTGGTTCCCTAAGGCTTTGATCTTTGGCCTAGGGAAAAGTGTCCAAATTTATTTTTTACTTTTCTCCTAAAGTGACTTTATAAGTGGTAAAGTCAATTTAATTTAAAAGTGACTTTATAAGTGGTAAAGTCAATTTAATTTAAAAGTGACTCTATAAGTGGTAAAGTTACATTCTAGTTTAAAAGTGACTTTATAAGTGGTAAAGTTACATTCTAATTTAAAGGTGACTTTATTAAAGTGAATGAAGAATTAGAAAGTGAAAAAGTGACTATGGAAATAAAAGGCTCAGTGGGTCTTTATTTAAATGGGTGAGTTAAAAAATAGAAAGAGAGAATTAAATGCACATTTATTCTCATCCCTAGATCTAAATGAATCTCAGCCATTAGATCTTAGGGTAACCCAAAAGGTAATTTAAAGAATAAAATGAGAAGAGAAGAGGAAAAGATCGATTCATTCTTTCATGAGCATTTGAGAGAAAGAGAAGAGAGAGCAAGAAAAAAATTCTGAGCAGTGAGGAAGTGAAAGAGAGCAGCAAGAAGACATTTCAGCAAATCTAGGTAGCAACATTTATTGGCACGCATCCCAAGGAAAAACCGTACAACATGAGAAAAACACAGAAATCAAGGAAGAAGCACAACAAGTTTTCGGCACGTTTTTCAAATCTGGCAGTACAATATTTAATGTTGTTTTATTGCTGTAAAAAATTTTGTTTTGGTTGTTTGTTGATTGGCACAATTTTCAAGGTGGAGTTCAAGCACGAAAATCGAGATAAGTTGTAATTTGTGGTTGCTGGAATTTTTACTGTGTATTTCAGTTTCTCTGTAAAAGTATTTTCAGAAATAAAGAAGAGCTCTCAAACTGGTTTTCCTCGAGAGTTGTAGGGGGTTTTTCCAGGGTCACATTGACCAAAAATCATTGTGTTATTTCTGTGTGGCTGTCATAATTTTGCTGTGTTTTCTTTCTGCAATTTCAGCAGTTGTGAAATCTCTAAATTTGTATTTTCAGAAAATTATTGTCATTTCCAGATTTTATAATTTTAATCATGCTTGGATTTAAAACTAAATGCATGGAGTGATAAGGAAAACTAATAACCGGAGTGGGGGTTGAAATTTTTTCATGGTATCAGAGCTTGGTTGTCTGAAAAGTGCAGTTTGGGACAAAAAAGTGAAAATTATAGCAAATTGATTTTCACACAGAAAACATAAACTTTTACCATAGATTTGAAAATTTCAGTTTGGTAGGACAATGAAACATGTCTTCGGGTTTGAGAGTTGAAGACAGGTTGGATGGGCAGAACAACTATAGTGCATGGAAGGAGAGAATCCAGAGCATCTTTGAGGAAGCAGAAGTCTGGGGCATTATGGTAAATACCACACAAAACCCAATAGTAGTACCTGTTGACTCTGTACAATTGGCAGAGTTTAACAAAAAGAATGCTAAGGCAAAAAGATTGATTCTGGAAGGAATCAATGATCATGTCATTCCTTATGTGAGAGGAAAGACTTATGCACATGAGATGTGGACAACCTTGACCAATCTTTACCAGAGCTCAAATGAAAATAGAGAAATGGTCCTAAAGGAGAAACTGAAGGCCATTAAAATGGCTAAGGCTGACAATGCTACAACATACCTCACAAAGATCACTTCAGTGAGAGATGATTTGGCAGCCGTAGGTGAGATCATTGCACCCACTAAGTTGGCGAGAATTGCTTTGAATGGTCTTCCCAAGACTTGGGAGAATTTTGTGGATGGCATTGTTGCATGGGAGAACCTTCCTAATTGGGAGAGGTTGTGGGATGATTGCATTCAAATGAGATCAGAAAGAACCATCTTGGGGCAGCCAACAAGTGGAGGAGGATGACAATGTGGCATTAAGGGCAAAGCAAAGAAGCAAGCTTCCAATAGTGGAGGGAAAGGCTAAGGTAAAGGCAAGCAACGGAACAAGGAGAAGGACTATTCCAAAGTCAAATGTTGGAATTGTCAAAAGTTGGGACACTATGTTGTTGTGTGTCCGGAGAAGAAGAACAAGAAAGGGAAAGACAAACCCATGGCAGCTTCTGCTGAGATAGAGAGCTTCTCACAGAGATTTGATTGGGAGTTTGGGTTCATAGCTTGTGAGGCCACTAGTGCAGGATCACCTGCCGCACAAGTTCAGAGGGAGTGTTCATTCCTCGCTACTAGCAGAGCATCTTCTAGCATTTGGTATGTTGACAGTGGCGCTTCCCGCCACATGACAGGAGTCAGAGAGTACTTCTCAGAGCTTTCAGAGGGTGATATTGATATGGAGGTAGTACTTGGTGATGACAACATTGTTAGAGCAGTCGGTGTGGGGACATTGACATTTGATAGGAGACCCAAACCTTCCCTTGAAAGTGTCAGATGTTCTATATGTGCCTGGAATGAAGAAGAACATGATATCCGTCTCAGCACTTGAGGATAGAGGGTATGATGTGTTGTTTAGGAGAGGGCAAGTGCTTATATATCCTAGGGGAACTCTAGCTTCTTCAGTTAGAGAGATCGATGTGTGCCATGCCAAGGTGTACAAGTTCTCATTCCAGCCCTTGATGGCATTGAGTAGCAGAACCTGAGACAGGACTGGCAACAGATCTAGCAGTTCAGAGTTGTGTGAGATATGGCACTGTAGGATGGGGCACATGTATCATGGGGCATTGAGTACATTGCGGGAGATCACCATTGGTGTGCCAGATTTCGGTTATGATCACCTTGATGTATGCAGAGGATGTGTTATGGGGAAGTTTGCCAAATCCCCTTTTCCCAGCAGTGACAGCAGAGTGACCGGTATCCTTGACTTGATTCATATCGATGTGAGTGGTCAGATGTCTCATGTATCATTGAGTGGCTATGAGTATTATGTTTTATTCATTGATGACCACTCCAGGAAGACTTGGATTTATTTCTTGAAGACCAAGAGTGCTTCAAGCGGTTTCAAGAGTTCAAAGCTCTTGTGGAGACCCAGACAGGTAGGAAGATCAAGGTCCTCAGGTCGGACAATGGAGGGGAGTGTACCCTTGGTGAGTTTGTTGATTTTTGTGCTGAGGCAGGCATTAGAAGGGAGTTCACAGCTCCTTACTACCCCCAGCAAAATGGGGTTGCAGAGAGGAAGAACAGATCCATTGTAGGGGCTGCCAAAGCCATGCTTCATGATCAGGGGTTACCTTTATTTTTGTGGGTAGAGGCCTGCAACACTGCTGTGTACTTGCAGAACAGGAGTCCACATCGTGCCTTGGGAATGTGACTCTGGAGGAGGATTTTTCTGGGAAAAAGCTTGATGTTGGGCACTTTCGTATCTTTGGGTGCCTTACATATTCCTATGTCCCCAAGGAGAACAAGACCAAGCTAGAGCCCACTACAGACAAGGGCATCTTTGTGGGTTATAGCGAGACCTCGAAAGCTTATCGGATTTATATTCCTGCCAGTGTTTTAAAAACCGGCCACAAAAACCGGTTACCGGTCTGATCGGCCGGTTAGCAAGGCCGCTGGTCAGAACCGGCCTAAAAACCCGGTTAGACCCCCTCTTTTGCCCAAAATTTTCCCTAACCGGTCCAAAACCGGTCGGTTTAGGACGGAACCGGCCGGTTTGTAGCAAACCGGCCGGTTTATGGTCACGCCCACCGAAACATAAGAAAGCGGTTTTCAGTTTGTGGTTTAGGGGTTTTGGGAGGGAGGTAAAGGTGTTTTCCCTCCAAAAACACCCTCTCCTTCACTATAAGAGACCCCTCTCACTCTCATTTGTCTCACACAACTAATTTGGAGTGTTTGTGAGTGTTTGTGAGTTTGTTTGTGAGCTTGGAGAGTGTGGAGTTTTTGCTGAAGTAGTCATCTTGGAGTTGGAATTGGAGCTATTTTGGAGATAGTGTGTAGCTGTCAGTGGAGTTGCCATCTTCAAGAGGAGGCTAAGGGAGCTATTTTGCATTTCCAGGTAAGGATTTGCACTTGATAATTCCTCATTTGAGTCTGCTGTCCATGAATGTTTTTTTTTATGTGTTATAACTTCTCACTTCTATGATTCTATCTAGTATCACTATGATCTATCTAGTATCATGTATGCTATAAACTCTAGCTCTATGCTATCAAATTTTGTAGCTTGGGCCTTGCATGTGCATTTGTTTTCCTACATTTATCTTTGGTTTTCCATGTTGCTTAGCTGCAATTTTTTTTTAAATGG
>APFE030785142.1:4138-30063 GCA_000404065.3 Pinus taeda
TCTACATGACTCTAGATCGACTTCCAACTCGAATTTCCCAAGTCAATTAAGTCAATTTAACTTAATTAACTATTACAAGTTGCTATGAGAATAGAATTTCTATTTAATTCCTAATTTAATTCGAGGACAAATTAAATTAGAATTTCTAGATGTTATTTTTAACATTTCTTGTTGCTGTTTTCAACACTCCCTCTCAACAAAAAAGGAATTCAACTCTATTCTGATCTGATACCTTTGGAATGTTCTACATGCAACACTTCACTCTAGTATTGTTGCTACTACAACTTCTGAAATTAAAAAAAGCATCCAACCTGAATCAGTATGATGCATCTGTCACCAAAGTCTTTGACTGCTACTAGCTCTGCCTTTGTCGACTAAAAACTCTGCGCTTCTGCTGACTCTGCCTCTGTGGCATTTGCACTGCTATCAACTGCCACTGATCCATCTTGCTACTGTTTATTGTGGGCTCCTGTAGGAAGGTAATGATCCATGCGACAAAACCTTTCAATGGACCCTACCCAAATTTCTGCACTCTTGGGATTAATACTTCACATTGCCCCACCTCTCACTTGGAGGTATAGCTGCATGTACTCCCTTTGCCCACTTGGCTTGAAATTTCCCCCCACTGGAGGTCTGTGCTTGAGTGGATGCTTCCACTTAGCCTCCTCTCTGCTTCTCCAATTGTGGGTGCTCCACAACTTTCTGAGGCAGCTTGAGTGAATCTCTGTTAAAATTGGCAGCTAGGGCCAAACTCCATGTGGGTCATCTTATAAATGGCAGCTGATATTTTTCTTGGATCCCTCTTAGTGAGAGGTGTAGGATTGATCTAAAGATCATCCGATTCCAATAAGTATTCATGGAGTTATGAATTTATTTGTGTTATAAGACAATTCGTCAAGGTCGGCCAACAAGTAAATAACACCCACATGTGCTCAACGTTTTAGTATAAAAGGAGATGACTTGAGAGTCATTTCACACACACTTCTCTCTTGATTTCTCTCCACTTGTTTTGGGTTTTAGTGTAAGAGAAATCTAGGAGGAAGTAGCCCTAAGACGTAGAAAGGAGGCCTAACAATCTGCCCTAGCCACAGTCCTAAAGAAGCCCTAACGTTGTCCTAAAGAAGCCCTAGATGCAGCCCTAAAGAAACCCTAGACGTTGTCCTAAGGAAGCCCTAGTCGTAGTCCTAAGGAAGCCCTAGCTGCAGTCCTAGAATACCCTAGAAGCAGTCATCTAAATGAGGTCTATTCACACTAGGGTAGGCCGCATTTCATAAGGGAAATTCTGTTCCAGATTTGAGGACAGTTAGGGACTGTTGTGTGCCCTAACTAGTCCCAGAAACTACAACAGTAATGAAGTGACAAACATCAACGTGTGTATGGTGTGTTGGTAGCAAAGGAAGATGGGACAACAAGGTCACATGGTGCTGCAAAGGAAGATGGGACAACAAGGTATCTAGTGCAGCAATATACATGGGACAACAAGGTATCTAGTGCAGCAATGTACATGGGACAACAAGGTAACTAGTGCATCAATGTACATGGGACAACAGGGTATCTAGTGCAGCAATGTACATGGGACAATAGGGTATCTAGTGCAGCAATGTACATGGGATGGCAAGGTAACTAGTACAACAATGTACATGGGACAACAAGGTAACTAGTGCAGCGATATGCATGGGACAACAAGGTAACTAGTGCAACAAGGATACATGGGACAACTGGGCTACATAGCGCTGCAAAGATGCATGGGACAACAAGGTCACATGGTGGATAATATTGATGAAGCATTACGGTTGGCTACAACAGTTGATGCAACATGTTAAGATACAACCTATGGATGCAGCTACATATCTAGATGCAACAGTTGGATGCAACATGGTGTTAGAGACAACAGTATAGTGTTGCATAATGATCAAGTGCAGCCCAGTTATGGGAACATGTGATGAAGTGCAGCATAGTGATGATGGGTGCAACATGGTGCAACACAGTGAGGTGCAGCATGATGAGGAGCAGCACAATGATAGGTGCAACAAGGTGATGGAGAATCAATTGAAGCAGTATGTCTTCCACTGAGTTCAGCTACCTCATGTATCATCTACTTAGAGATGATCTATGCTCTTAGATAAGTCAAAATGTTGACTTCTGTTGTATATGTACCATCTCTCTCTCTCTCTCTCTCTGTGCTGAACTATTGAAGAACATATAAGAAGAATTGATCAAGGGTTTCCCCACATTGGGGTTTGTCCTTGGCTAGCGCCACATCTTGTGTCCTCTTGTCTTGGCTTGTCTTCTACAATCTATGTTTATGTTCTATCTGCAATTTACTTTAACGCTGACGTGATTGCTAATCTGGAAAAGATATTGAGCTAACTATGAAAATTGAAGTAAATTGCTTAAGCATAGAACATACCTTAAATTAACATGGTATTAGCGCTGAGGTGAAGACAAAGTCCAAGCAAGAGTGAAAGAGCAATCGCCGATGACAATTTGGAAAGGACAAAAGGATCAGTGGATTCCTCATCCCTCTTCAAATTCACCAAGGGTGAAATCGAAGCAGAGAATATTATCAGAATGGTGCAGCGGAAGCTTCTGATGGCCTACCTAAAGATCACTTCAATGGGAACTCCAGGTCTAAGGGTGGAAAGAAAGGCAAATGCCTTATTTGTGATAAGTTCGGCCATTATGCTGAGGAGTGTCCGAATGGTAGAGACACATCACTTGATGATGATAACAATCATTCCAGGGACATCTTCAATGATCAAAGGAATGCAGGTCATCAAGGAAACGATCGACTCTTCAAAGAAAGCAAGGAACCCTAGGTATGAAGAATCAAATGTTATTTTTGATAAGATAAAGAAGTGTTATCTTGTATTGGCCCTCTCCTCCAGACTCTTTGGGAATCTGGCTTATTGATTGTAGTGCTTCAAGGCACTTCATTGGATAGAAGGGTGCTCTCTCTAACTTGGTAGAGATGGAAACAATCGTGAGATTATACTTGGAGTCAATGCTACCTATCCCAGAAAGGGTGTAGGGAATGTTACACCTCAAGTGAATGAGGGTAACTCGATTCATTTACAAAATCTCTTTTATGTGCCTGATCGCACGAAGAACCTGGTGTCCATTTCGGCAATGGAAGTCAAAGGTTTCAGGGTGGCATTCATCGATGGAAAGGTACGTGTTTTTGAAAATGGAATTTTCAAAGATACTTTTGAGTTCAGGGTTGGCAATTTGTATTAAATTGCAGGATGGTCCATTGGGGACCATGTCAGTTGACACATCTCATCTATAGCACCGAAGGTCTACTTATTATGGGGCCCTACCCGATGTGAGTTAGATGGTGACAGGGATGACTGAATTCAAGAAGAGCATGAAGATACATGTTTGAGATGTACCGAAGGAAAATCTTGCAAGGGGACCATTCCACTCATGTAGTAGGTCCACAGGTTTGGAACAACCCGAGGGGTTTGACATTCATGATCAGGAATCTCATGTATGCAGGTGGAAGAAAGCTCTCTATGTCTTGAAGCAAAACACCCCAGGCGTAGTATGAGAGGATTGAAGCTGAGATTCACTAGGAGTGAAGCCGATCCAAACCTTTGCTTGAAGGTTGTGGATGATAGACCTCTCATACCGACACCTTTTGAGGACGACCTCTTTCTGACAGGTGCAGATCCTCTCATTTGCAAAAGTAAGAGGGAGTTGGATTCTGTATTTGGAATGGTAAACAACAAGCCTGTGACTACCTTGAGAATCTTAACTTTCAGAAGTTATGTGGTAGTAATGTCAGACCAGATTTGGGAAATGCCTCTGAGTTTCATAAACTCATTCACGTTGATGTTCTTGGTGAACTTCCGTCAGGACATATGTTTTGCAGTTAGCATGATGAGCTCATATTTGGTTGAGCCTCACTAGATTGGTGCCAAGAATCTTCTGAGATATCTTTGGGGCACAATCTCTCATGGATTGAGATACACTGCCGGAAATGTGAAGCTGCATGATTATTCGAATGTTGACTGGGCAGGCAGTGTGGAGGATCGCAAGAGCACTTCTGAGTGCTAGTTCTCTTTGGGTTCTTCTTTGATATCCTAGATGAGCAGGAAGCAGAAGTCGGTTGCTATAAGCATCGATGAGACCAAATACATAGCTACGAGTATGATCTCGTGTGAAGTTGCTTTGTTGTGGAAGCTCTTCAGTGAGCTGTTGGTACACATGATGGATACCACCGTGATCTTCTGTGTCAACCAAGGGGGGATTCGATTGTTGAGGAATCCTGTATTCTATGATTGCTCTAGCATATAGACATCAGATACTACCTTATCTGGGATATGGTACATCGATGAGTGAGAAGGCTCCATCGCATTGAGACTGATGTACAGGTTGCAGACATTCTGTCGAAGCCCCGGGGAAAGGTCAAACTTGTGACTTTCTCGAATGACTTGGAGTCGTTGAGAGACCTTCTTATGAGGGTCTTGCATGATGCATGCATTGAGCTCTGGGAGCTTGGGGTACTTCTTGGAGCAACAAGCGACCATAGGGCGACTCACCCTCCCCTAATGGTGCGCTGTGTACAGGGTGAATGGTTCAACCTTCCCCTGTGATACACCGTGGTGACTTATGGACATGATGGGTGGTTCTTCTGTTGAGGCATCCTACCCATGCAGTCTGGGACTCTTAGGAAGTACCTCTCATCTGGCCAATGAGTAGGGAAATGGGGTTAGGGACCATAGTAGTACTATCGATGGACGCATCATTGTATCTACCGTACTCCCTATGCTAGGATGACCTCAATTGATCTGGGACCAATGAAACTGATCTGGGATCAGTATCAGTGGTTTGAGACACTCTCTTCTGATATTGATCTGGGATCAATGAAACTGATCTGGGATCAATATGAGTGGTTTGAGACATTCTCTTGTGATATTGATTTGGGATCAATGAAACTAATTTGGGATCAATATGAGTGGTTTGAGACACTCTCTTTTGATATTGATCTGGGATCAATTGGAACTGACTTCGGGTCAGTAAGAGTGATATGACTCACTCTCTTGGAACTGATCTGGGATCAGTAAGAGTGGTATGACACACTCTCTTCATAAGGAAGTGACTTCGGGTCAGTAGAGAATGGTATGAGACATTCTATATCAATTCTTCTTCTTCTTGGTTCAGCAGAGCAGAGCAGAGGAGAGCAGAGCAGTGCAGGGCACCGATGGCAGAATAGTATAGTCTAGTAGATGGATCAACGAATGGAGTTCTCCCTAGTTAAGAGGGAGTGTTAAAATTGGCAACTAGGGCCAAACTCCATGTGGGTCATCTTATTTATGGCAGCTGATATTTTTCTTGGATCCCTCTCATCGAGAGGTATAGGATTGATCTAAAGATCATGCGATTCTAATAAGTATTCATGGAGATATGAATTTATTTGTGTTATGGGACAATTCGTCAAGGTCGGCCAACAACCAAATAACCCCCACATGTGTTCAACGTTTTAGTATAAAAGGAGGTGACTTGATAGTCATTTCTACACACTTCACTCTTGATTTCTCTCCACTCGCTTTGGGTTTTAGTGGAAGATAAATCTAGGAGGAAGTAGCCCTAAGACGCAAGAGGAAAGGAGGCTTAACACTCTGACCTAGCCACAGTCCTAGAGAAGCCCTAACGCAGTCTTAAAGAAGCCCTAGACGCAGTCTTAAAGAAGCCCTAGACGCAGTCATAAGGAAACCCTAGACGTTGTCCTAAGGAAGCCCTAGCCGCAGTCCTAAGGAAGCCCTAGCCGCAGTCTTAGAATATCCTAGACGCAATCATCTAAATGAGGTCTGTTCACATTAGGGTAGGCCACATTTCATAAGGGAAATTCTGGATCCAGATTTGAGGATGGTTAGGGACTGTTGTGTGCCCTAACAAGTGCCAGAAATTAGAAATTACAGCAATAATGAAGTGACAAACAACAACGTTTGTATGGTGTGTTGGCAGCAAAGGAAGATGGGATAGCAAGGTCACATGGTGCAACAAATGAAGATGGGACAACAAGGTCACATGGTGCTGCAAAGGAAGATGGGACAACAAGGTATCTAGTGCAGCAATATACATGGGACAACAAGGTAACTAGTGCAACAATGTACATGGGACAACAAGGTATCTAGTGCAGCAATGTACATGGGACAACAAGGTAACTAGTGCAACAATGTACATGGGACAACAAGGTATCTAGTGTAGCAATGTACATGAGACAACAAGGTAACTAGTGCAACAATGTACATGGGACAACAAGGTAACTAGTGCAACAAAGATACATGGGACAACTGGGCTGCATAGTGCTGCAAAGATACATGGCGCTGCAAAGATGCATGGGACAACAAGGTCACATGGTGGATAATATTGATGAAGCATTATGGTTGGCTACAACAGTTGATGCAACATGTTAAGATACAGCCTATGGATGCAACTACATATCTAGATGCAGCAGTTGGATGTAGCATGGTGTTAGAGACAGCAATATAGTGCTGCATAATGATCGAGTGCAGCCCAGTGATGGGAGCATGTGATGTAGTGCAGCATAGTGATGATGGGTGCAGCATGGTGCAGCACAGTGAGGTGCAGCATGATGAGGAGCAACACAATGATAGGTGCAACAAGGCGATGGAGAATCAGTTGAAGTTGTATGTCTTCAACTGAGTTCAGTTGCCTCATGTATCATCTACTTAGAGATGATCTGTGCTGTTATTTAGATAAGTCAAAATGTTGCTTCTGTTGTATATGTACTCTCTCTCTCTCTGCTAAACTATTGAAGAACATATTAGAAGAATTGATCAAGGGTTTCCCCACATTGGGGTTTGTCCCTGGCTAGTGCCACATCTTGTGTCCTCTTGTCTTGTTTTGCGATCTATGTTTATGTTCTATCTGCAATTTACTTTATTGCTGATGTGATTGCTAATCTGGAAAAGATATTGAGCTAACTATGAAAATTGAAATAAATTGCTCTAAGCATAGAACATACCTTAAATTAACAATCTCTCTACTTGGTCTCCTCTCTGCTTCTCTAATTGTGGTTGCTCCACAAATTTCTGAGACTGCTCCTGAGGCTTCTTCTGGGGCTGCATGTTGAGAGGTAATTCATTCTCCCTCTCAACCACCAAGTCTCTAACCTTTGCCTTGCTCGTCAAGGATTTGCATGCATCTTTGACCTCGAGAGCATATAGGTTCTTGACTCGGACACTGATCTGTTTCACCTGTCCTGTGGCGATGTGTCTAAGGAAAACCTTTCCTTTGCTAAAAATCACATCATAGCCACGGTCTTCCAATACCATGACAGAAACGATATTCTTCTTTATTCCTGGAACATACATCACATCTGTGATTTTGAGAGGAGAGCCAAACTCCCTCTGAAAGGTAACTGTGCTGATCCTGGTAGTGCTATACCTCTCGTCATCTCCAAACTCTATGTTCTGCTTGAGGTCTTTCTCCTCAAAGTCACTGACGGGATCTTTATTCCCCGTTATATGGAATAAGGCACCGCTGTCAAGATACCACACGCTTCCATTACAACGCTGGCCATGCATGCAATGGGAGTGAAATCAAGTTCAAATTGTGAAGCTAGAGCTTCACCTACTGCTGCTACTGCTGGCTCCTTCTTGCTTGCTTTCTTCTGTGGGCAATTTGTGGCATAGTGCCCGTACTCATGACAGTGAAAACACTTGACTTTCAACAAGTCCTTCTTCTTGCCGCCCGCCTCGCCTTGGGACTTCTTTCGCTTGGCTTTATTTTCTTTGCTCACTAATGCAAAGTCCTCTTCCACTCTTTGGAAGAGGTCCCATGTCTGGTGTTCCATTGAATCTCTTCCTGTACCAAATCCGACCACAACCGCTCCCAATCTGGTAGCTTCTCCCTCCCATTAACAGAGTCCTGGTAACTATGCCAACTCTTGGGAAGTCTGAGAAGAGCTAGGCTCACCATATTGTCTTCAGCAATTGTAATCCCGACACCTCCAAGCTCATCCCGACAATGGGTGAACTTGGTCAAGTAATTCAGAATTGAGTCGCCCTTCTCCATCTTGATCTTTCTGAGTTTGTCCTTCAGTGTCAACTTCCTATGGTCACTGCTATTTTGAAATAGGTCCGTCAATGCCTTCCACATGTTGGAAAAAGTAACTATGTTCGATCTTCAATAATGTACTTGAGTCATTATGTAATGTACTTGTCAAAAGAATAAAGAAAATAATTTTTATTATTGTAACAATAACTTATTAAAGCATGGGTTTCATGCTTGGGTCATCATTATATTAGTCAAAGTCCCCATTGTGGACTCCTAGGATTAATATTGAGTTTATAGAGTCATTGTACATTCGAAGAGACCCTTCTTGGGCTTTCAAATCATGTAAAAAGGTTTTGTATCAAGTCAAATATGAATTATGTGTCCTCTACATCATGCTGGCCTAAGGACCCCCGTTCGACCCACAAGAAGCCTATATATTAAAGGAGGTTGAAGTCATTTGGAGCAACCACTCTCAAGCAAGTTTGATATCTCAACAAGAGCTGGTGAAGTGCGAAGTCTATTGCTAGGAGGACGAAAGAAGTGCGAGTTTGGGGGAGTCTCTAGAGGAGGAAAATCAAACTTTTGGTGCCTCTCTCTTTGTTTCGTGGTCTGGGTCGAAAGATCGAAGTCTCCAAGATTTCACTCCTGCGGTAAGCTGCATGTTGGTAGAAGCTGCTGCCTAGTCGAAGTTGCTGGAAGGGTTCGAAGATCTTGGAGGCTGACACGGTGTGGAGGGAAAGTCTAATCTTCGTCTAGGGTAAAGAGTCTCAAAGAATACTACTGAAAGGGAGAATTATCTTGACTGGGTTTTCCCCTCGAGGGGGGTTTTGCCTTGGCATGTGCCTATATCTTGTGTCTCTTGTTTTGTGATCTTCATGTATGTATAATTGTTTGATGAAAGATAAGATAATAAAGAAGTAAAAGAAGCCAACACACTCACAAGTAATTATCAAGAAAGGAGAATCAAACCCTAATGTAATATCCTTGATTTTCCAACATGGTATTAGAGCTAAGGTCAAGAGAAGTCGAAGATCATTTTGTTGTCATGGATTCTCCCTCTATGGTGAACTACATAAGTTTGGGTTTCAACTTTGCTAGAAGATGGATCAAGAAGATCATCTATTTCTTATTCAGCAAAGTCAAGAGTCATGGATACTTGGCTGCCCTTACAGGATCTCTTACTGATGACAATGCATGGATCATTGATAGTGGAGCATCGAGACACATGACAAGTGAAATTAGCCAACTACACACACTATCAAAGGGGTCATCGTCTCATGCAGTGGAATTGGGTGACAACAAAAGCTATGTTGTTAGAGGCCTGGGATCTACATCATTAAAGCTAGACAATGGATTGAAGCTCCATCTCAACAACATTCTCTATGTTCCATGTTTGAAAAAGAATTTACTTTCTATTTATTGTTTAGAAGATAAAGGGGAAATAATTGCTTTTATTGATGGAAAAGTATTGGTTTGAGGAAAGATCTCTAGTATTGACAAAGCTAGGGTTATTGGTGTTCGTGAAGAAAGTCTTTACCGGGTTATCTCAACATCTCCTCAGCTCTGGTTCATATGGAAATAAGTTCCATTGAACTATGGAAATAAGTCCCTACTCTTAGTCAATTGGTTCATTGTATTCCTGATATGAAGTTAGACCATGAAGGTGTGTGCAAGGGATGTTCTTTGGGGAACCATACTAGAAAGCCATTTCATCATAGTGAATCTAGATCTAAAGAAATATTAGATCTCATCCATTCCGATGTATGCAAGCCCATGTCTGATAAGACACTTGGAGGTCATCTCTACTATGTAACATTGATTGATGACCATTCAAGGAAGACATGGCTCTACCTACTCAAAACTAAAGATGAAGTATTTGATAAGTTCAAGGAGTTTAGTGCTGAGGTAGAAACTCTAACCGAAAAGAAGATAAAGACTCTAAGGTCTAACAATGGTGGGGAATACACCTCTAAAGAGCTTATTGCATATTGTAAGGATGCAGGTATTAAAAGGGAGCTAATTGTTCCCTACTATCCCGAACAAAATGGATTGGCTGAAAGGAAGAATAGGTCAATCGAAGAAGACATTCGAACTATGCTCCTTGATCAAGACCTACTGAAGTTATTATGGGGTGAAGCAGTGATGATTGTCGTGTACATTCAAAATAGAAGTCCTCGTAAGAGTCGTGATAATACTATACTCGAGGAAGTATTCACAGGAAAGAAGCCGAGTGTGGATCATTTCCGTATATTTGGAAGTCCAGCGTATGTCCCTGTTCTGAAAGACAAGCGAAAGAAGTTGGACTCAACAAGCATCAAGGGAATATTTATTGGTTATAGTCTTTCCTCAAAAGCATATAGAGTCTACATAAAGGAGGGAAGATACATTGAAGTAAGCAGAGATGTCATATTTGATGAGAATCAAGTTTACAAGAAATCAAAGGATATTCCTATTGATTCTGATGACGAAGAAGTTCCTGTATTTGAAGAAGATGAAGTTCATGAGAACTCTACTTCAAATGCTGAAGAAGAAGGACCAAGTGAGCCTATTCAATCAGTGGTTATCCCAACCACAAGGATGATTCCAAATTGGTTGAAAGCTACATTAGAAGATGTTGAAGGAGATGAAGTTGTGAAAGGGTCCTCCAGGGAAAGTCAGAAACCGAAAAGGTATTCTAGTTATGTGGCATATATGACAAAGTTGATTGAAGCCGAACCATCTACATTTCAGGAAGCTGAACATAAGAGGTTTGGAAGAAAGCTATGCAAGAAGAATATCAATCCATCATGAAGAATGGGGTTTGGGAAATTATTCCTAGACCTAGTGACAAATCGATTGTCACATCAAAGTGAATCTATAAGATCAAACATGCTGTTCATGGAAGTATAAACATGTACAAAGCAAGGTTCGGTTCAAGGGGTTTCTCTCAAAAGGAAGGCATTGACTATGAAGAAACATTTGCACCTACTGCAAGGTACACTACCATTAGATCATTGGTTTCATTGGCTGCTACAATGGGGTGGAATATACATCAAATGGATGTTAAGATCGCATTTTTGAATGGGACCATTGATGAGGAAGTGTACATTGAACAACCTGAAAGATTTGAAGTGAATGGCAAGGACTCTAATGTGTGTAGACTCAAGAAAGCTCTATATGGCTTGATGCAAGCACCAAGGGTATGGTATGCAAGAATGGATGCATATCTTCTTAGGATTGGGTTCGTGAAGAGTACTGCTGATCCGAATCTATATATCAAGGTTGTGAATAATGAGCCAATCATTATTCTACTATGTGGATGATCTATTCATCACCGGTGTAAAGCGAAGAATTCAAGAGTGCAAGAAGATGTTGGCAGTTGAATTTGAGATGAAGGATCTAGGACTGATGCATTACTACCTAGGTCTAGAAGTATGGCAGAGACCCAGGGAAATATATTTTGGGCATGGAAAGTACATCATCAAGTTATTGCAAAAATTTGGGATGATGAACTCCAAGCTGATGTTTACTCCTATGATCACCAACCTCAAGAAGTTGAGGAGCTCCAACTCGAGTCTCGTGGATCCTACCTCATATCGTCAGTTGATGGGTTCCCTGATGTATCTGGTAAATACTAGGCCAAATATATGTTTTGCAATAAAAATTCTTAGTCAGTTTCAGTTGGAGCCTTGTCATGATCACTGGATAGTTGCCAAACATATGTTGAGGTATCTTCGTGGCACTATACGTCGCTTCCTAAAGTATGATAGTGAGGAAGTCAAGCTAATTGGCTTCACAGACTCTGATTGGGGTGGCAGTGAGACCGATGGAAGGAGCACTACCGAAGGATGCTTTAGTCTAGGAGCTGCTATGATCTCATGGATGAGTAGGAAGCAAGATCCCGTTGCATTGAGTAGTATCGAGGCATAATATGTGGCTGCATGTGAAGAAGGAGAGGAGGTTGTTTGGTTAAGGAAGCTTCTAACAGATTTGTTCGAAAAGTCTCTGGGTCCTATTGTGATTAACTATGATAATTAAAGTTGTATCAAGATGTCTGGAGATCCCAGGTTTCATTCGAGGACGAAACATATCAATAATAAGTTCCACTTTATTAGGAACTTGGTGCAGGATGGGATCATGAAGTTAGAATATGTTCTGACAGACGAACATGTAGCAAACATACCGACAAAGGCTCTTCCTAATAAGAAGTTCGAATATCTAAGGAACCTGCTGGGTTTGGTAGATATTGGTGATTGTATTGATGACAAAGAAATGGAAGAGATTTGTTGAGGCTTTGCGAGTGAAGCATTTCCTAAGGAGACATCAGGCCGACACTCTGTGTTGATGTCAGGAATCCAGGAATTGAAAAGGTGGTGTTGTTTATTGAGCTCGGTTTTGGATACACACCTGCATGATTGGGTTGGTGGTTAGCAAGTAAGCCTGATGGTACCTAGAGGGGCTGAAAGCTTGAGTCCACCTTACTCCCACTGGGATAGATTTCCCTGGTTAGGAATCTAGTCCATGGCATTGCGGTGCCTAAAGGTTCTTCATGTTTTCATATAGTTTGAGATCTTCCATTATATTTGTACATTATGAATACCTCCCTAGTTAAGAGGGAGTGTTGGAAAAAATAACTATGTTCGGTCTTCAATAATGTACTTGAGTCATTATGTAATGTACTTGTCAAAAGAATAAATGAAAGAATTTTTATTATTGTAACAATGACTTATTAAAGCATGGGTTTCATGCTTGGGTCATCATTATATTAGTCAAAGTCCCCATTGTGGGCTCCTAGGAATAATATTGAGTTTATAGAGTCATCGTACATTCGAAGAGACCCTTCTTGGGCTTTCAGATCATGTAAAAAGGTTTTGTATCAAGTCAAATATGAATTATGTGTCCTCCACATCATGTCAGTCTAAGGAAGATCAAATTGGCCTAAGGACCCCCATTCGACCCACAAGAAGCCTATATATTGAAGGAGGTCGAAGTCATTTGGAGCACTCACTCTCAAGCAAGTTCAATATCTCAAGAAGAGTTGGTGAAGTGCAAAGTTTGTTGCCGGGATGACGAAAGAAGTGCGAGTTTGGGAGAGTCTCTAGAGAAGAGGAAAAGTTCGTGCCTTTCTCACCCTGTTTCGTGGTCTGGGTTGGGAGATCAAAATCTCCTAAGATTTCAATGTTGCTGTACGCTGCATGTTGTTGGAAACTGCTGCCTAGTCGAAGTTGCTGGAAGGGGTTCGAAGGTCTTGGAGGCTGACATGGTGTGGAGGGAATGTCTGGTCTTGGTCTAGGGTAAAGAGTCTCGAAGAATACTTTTGAAAGGAAGAATTATCTTGATTGGGTTTTCCCCTCGAGGGGGGTTTTCCCCTGGCATGTGCCTATATCTTGTGTCTCTTGTTTTGTGATCTTCATGTATGTATAATTGCTTGATGAAGGATAGGATAATAAAGAAGTAGAAGAAGCCAACACACAAGTATTATCAAGAAAGGAGAATCAAACCCTAATATAATATCCTTGATTTTCCAACACCACATTGAGTATGGAGCATCCTTACTATGGATACTCGAGACAATGTGGTCTTGAACTTGTTCCAAGATAATTCTTCTCGCTTTTGCGACAAACTCTCTCCATTCAGCCAGATCTTTGGCATCCGATGCTAGAGGCTTAGGAATGTCATGATCTATGAATTCCTTAAGGCCATTGTCTTCTAGCACTGCCTCCATCCTGTCCTTCCAAACTACGTAATTTGAGCTGCCCTCCAAGGCATACTCAAGTCGCAACCATAGAATGACATATTACTGCTTTAAAGTATGAACTTGCAAATTTGATTTTTACTTGCACAACAAACTTGAATTCTCCTTTTCTATACTGTCTTGAGCTTCAATACCGTGTAAATTTTTGCTGTAGATTCAACAGTTTATGTGATATGCTAAAACACAAGACAAGAATCTACTCTACTCTTCAGCGGAAACCAAAATTGATCGATGAAAACAATAAGCAGAAAGGGAAGATGCACATAACACAATATTTCTCTGGGGAAAGCAATTGCTAAAAACCCCGACTATCTATATTGCATTAACTAGAAGATCTGAGAAGAAAATACAATGCTTGTTTGTCTTGAACAATTCCTGCAATGGTACAATCTAACTCTTTGCTTCCTAGGTTGAGTCTGGCCAACACTTAGCCAATTTACTAGCCTTCCAAGCCCCTACTTCCTTGCACAATCCCTAAGGGAATTAACTTTTATTTAATGTGGAAATTCCTCATCCATAACTATACAATCCATCCATAGGTCCTCAATTGATTGCATGCACCATCTGTACATCTCGGTAAATTATACAACTGATAATACACTGTCCCTAAACTCTAATCCCAACTGGGTCTTCATTTGAACTGACATGCATGAATTATTTATGAGTGAACCTTCAGTTGACTGGTGTGGTACTTGTGATGCACTAGTGCACTAATCCACTACTAGACCTCTACTAGTTCCTCCAACATTTAGATCTAGTTTAACTGACTATAACTCAGTTACACTGAGTTATCTAATTACAACTCAAAAGAACTCAACCTGGGCCCTTAAAATATAAGAATCACTTTACATGACTCTAGATAGACTTCCAAGTCGAATTTCCTTAGTCAATTAAGTCAATTTAACTTAATTAACTATTACAAGTTGCTATGAGAATAGAATTTCAATTTAATTCCTAATTTAATTCAAGGACAAATTAAATTAGAATTTTTGAATGCTATTTTTAACATTTCTTGTCGCTATTTTCAACACTTTGAAAATCTAGCGCACACATAAAAATATGACACCGTTATGTTTGGACAAAAGTCCCCGGAAAAAACCCAACTTGGGAAAATTGGTGCAACAATGAAATTCCGAGTACAATCTGGATGCCTAAAGCTGGCAATCCACATTAAGAAAATCTGGATGAAATTATCTAAGGGAATTTCCTTCCGTCCACAAGCAACCTCGGCAACTCGTGCTGCCTGCACTCGTGTCACTGCTTGTACTCATGCTTCTGCCCGTACTCAAGCTTCTGCCTGTACTTGCACAACTGCCCATAATCGGGCTTCTGCATGCTCTCGCGTTGCTTGCACTCAAGCTGCCTGCACTGCGAATAACTCGGCCTCTTGCTGTTGCCTCTCCGGATCTGAAAATCTTCCACCGGATCACCTTCCCTACCCCTCACTAGCACTATGTCCCTCTTTGGCTCGAACTCTCACTGCGAGCTCGATTTGCACAAGGAACTCACACTACTAGTATATTTTCCAAGTGCCCATCGACTTCTTCTTATAATCCTTTATTGGAGCACCAACGACCAAGATTAAAACTTAATCAAGGGTTAGGATCATCTTCAAGTCGATCTGTGTGAGTTTCTAGACTATTCTCACCTTGACTTAATTAATTATGACTAATTAACCACTTTTCCTAAGATTAGACTTAGGAAACATTAAAAAATAGGTTAATAATCTAATTAAGTTAATCTCTAGGTGGAATTTCTACAAACAATTTATGGGTTTTGGAGATCTCATGCATCTTAGCCTCTCCGCCAAATTTCGTGGCTAGAACACATCCAATGCTACAAAAAATAACACTCCCTCTTAGCGAGGATTGTGCTTTAGTGTTGCACACCTTGTCACAACACTTTTTCTAATTGTCATCTCCTGTCACATCGCTGATGTCTGATTGCTGCTACCCACCAACCAATGCGCAACTCTGATGCTACATCTGTGTTGCTATTGACACTGTCACACTGCTTCCAACACTGCATCTGCACTGCAACTCCCTCTCATCTGTTGCTGCTACAACTGCAATTACTGCAACTAAGAAGCATCCTAAATACTTAATCAACTGTGTTCAGTATGATGCATCTGCCTCCTGAGTTTTTGACTGCTACTACCCACTGCATTGTCCACTGAAGAATCCGTGTTGTTGCCAACTCTGCAGTGAGCCACTTGCTCTGCTGTCAACACTGCACTTCGCTCCTCAGCACTTGATTGCTAATAGTTTGCAACTGTCACTCTGGTACTGACTACATCAACTGCCACTAATCCATCCTGCTACTGAATACGGTGGGTCCCTGTAGCAAGGTGATGATCCATGAGGAGGACACCTCAAGGATCCCGCCCAAATTTCTGCATCTCTTTGGGGCTACATCACCAAGTCACCCCACCTCACTCCTGGAGGTATTTCTTCCATCATTGTGAAGTCTGATCTACTCATAATGCTGTTGTTATTGCTCTGTTGATGCTTCCGCACTGCTGCTGCAACTATTGCAATAATGAGTTTGATCTCCCCAGATACTGAAGTACTAGCTTCCATAGGGATGCTCCCTCTGAAACGAGACTCCTTCTGAGTCTCGATTTCCTTATGGGAAATCTCTTTGCTCCCTCCTGGCAACTCACACTATCCTCCTATACTGGAAACTGGACTGCGTACTTCTGCACTTGGAATCTCCTAGTTGAGACTGCACTTGCAATCGACAGTTGGCCAATTTGTGCTGCTTGTGTCACTGCACTAGATCTGCAACTGTGCCTCAAGTACTGACTGCAACTAGCTATGCAACTGCCATTTGAATGACTAGCTGTGTTTGCTAACACTGAATCTGCTACTGTGGTATTGTGTGCCCTTGTAGCAAAGGTGATGGTCCCGCTACAACAATGCGGCACTGATCTGACTGATCTCCTTGTTGCAACTGTGTTGGACCCTGTCCATCTGGGACACTGGAGTCTCATACTCCACCTCCTGGATCTGGTGCCCAACTATCTCCTTTCAAGTCTAGTCCCTGGCTGGGATCCTTCGCTTTGCAACTCGCACTGAATAACTCATACTTCCTTTGACACCTATCTTCGACAACTGGAAGCCGATCTGCTACCCAGGTCTGCATTTTGGCTAACCCTCACGACCTCCTTTGGCAAACTCATATGGTCATCCTTGCAGAGCTTCAAAAATCTGGAAACTCAAAACACTGGAGAAAATAAACTCGAAAATCTCCCTCTTTCCCTCTGCTTGGCTGCTCCTCTGCTATTCACACTCCCTTCTGGAATGCGCAGATTTGCTAGCTACTACTGCCAATCTGCAATGGAAAATCGAACCTTTGAAACTCGAAGTTCCCGAAGAGAAATCTTCCCTTTGTTGTGTGTACTTTTCTCTTCCATCCGAAGTTGATTCTACAACTGCAAACTGTTACAAAACCCTCTACTTCCAAACAAAAATCTGGTTAGCGAAAATCTAATCTGCTGTTGTTTCCTCTGACTACTGGAATCACTATCTGGCAGTGTTTTTAGAAATGGTCGAGCCAACTCCGACTCAGTCGAGCCAGACCTGGCTGGGTTGGCTCGGTGAATGAAACAGAACGGCTGACCGATTTGTTACCAAGTCGGTCACCAACTCGGCCAACTCGTTAACAAACCAGCTGACTCGGCCGAGCTCGAGATAACTCGGCTGGCTCGGTCACCCATGCACACGCACGGCCATCAAGGTCTTTTGGGGGGGAGATTGGACCCCACAACCAATTCTAATTTTCTTTAGTGTGATTTTGAGGTCCATTTACCTCCCCCAACCCTATAAAAGCTACCTAACCCCTCTCATTTCCTCATAACTATCTCCTTGCATTTGTGTGAGAATTTGTGAGGAGTTTGTGAAGAGTTGTGGAGTTTGTTTTTGGAGTAGCAGTCAAGAGTCTTGAGCAAGCATTGGAGCAACAGTGAAGAGCTTCTTGGGCAGCCATTGGAGCAACATTGAGGAGGTTTGTGCCTAGAGGTATTTCTTTTTTCACTTCTAAAATCTATTTTTTCTTATTTATTTTTTTGTGCAAATTTGGAGATTGAAAAAAGTCCTTTTGTAAAAGAAATGAACATTGAAGCAATGCTATTTTTTTTGTTTTTATTTTCATATTTTTTTCTTTCATTTCCAAGTCAAAAAATGGCTTCTAGAGTGAAAGATGTTGCTTGGGCATATGCTGAAATGGTTGATAATCAAATGCATGGCAAATTTTGTCATAGAAAAATTATGGAGTGTCTTGGGGGCATTCATAGGTTGAAACAACACTTGGCTAGTATTAGAGGCCAAATTACTCCATGTGTAGCACCATTAGTACAAACTGCGGAGATTAGGAAGGAGTTGTTAAATAGCTTTGAGAAGTTTGATGAAGAAAAAGCTAGGAAAAAAGAAATAGAGGCTGAAATTGAGAGGAAGAGAGTATACAACAAATGATTGCTACCAACCCTCATTTTGAGCCTGTTGAGGAAACGCACAGGGGGCAGGGATATTATTAGGCCTGTCATCACTAGATTTGCAACTCATTTTTTGACGTTGCAATTTATGCTTTCCCAATATAGAAACTTGCAAAAGTTGTTTTCCAGTGATGAATGGAATGAAAGCCATTGGTCTCACAAACAGGATGACAAAGATTTGAAAAAGAAAGTTAATGAAGAAATATTTTGGAAAATGGCAACAAAGATTGTGAAGGTTGCTGAGCCACTGGTTAAGGTGTTGCAGTTGGTGGATGGGGAAAGATTGGCTATGGGCTTCATTTATGAAGCTATGGATCAAGCAAAGAAGCAAATAAAGACAACATACAAGGATAGAGTGGCTAGCAAATAAAGACAACATACAAGGATAGAGTGGCTAAGTATGGGCCCATTTGGGCAATCATTGATGAAAGATGGAACAATCAACTCCATCGCCCTCTACATGCAGTTGGCTATTTTTTGAACCTAACGTATCATTATAAAGCTTTGGAGGCAGGAGCTTTGGGTGGGGAGGTCAGAGATGGATTGATTGACTGCATTGGTCACATGGTCCCTATGGAGAGTGATCAATTGGAGATACATCGACAGATCACTTGTTTCAGCAAAGCCACAGATACCTTTGGCAAGAACCTAGCAAGGATTGGAAGGGAAGCAGATGAGCCAGGTAAACAAACAATTTCAATTTTCAAATTCTTATTTTGTTAAATTGTTTATAATTTCAAAGTTGGATATAATTTGTAATCTTGTTGAGCTAACTCATTACACAACTATGTTTTTTGCAGCACAATGGTGGGAGGCATTTGGTAGCCATTGTCCTCAATTGCAGAAGTTTGCAATTCCTATTTTGAGTCAAACTTGCAGTGCTACTGGGTATGAGCGCAATTGGTCTGCCTTTGAGAGGATTCACACGAAGAAGAGAAACCGTTTGGATCAAAAATGGTTAAATGATATAGTCTATGTCCAATACAACCTTTGGCTCAGATGCAACCAATTGCTGAACAAAAGACTTGATTCAGATCCCATTATGTTGGAAGATATTGATCCAACACCAGATTGGGTAGTGGAGAGTCATCCAACAGGGTTTGATTCTGATGAGGATCTTGATTTGGACTTACAGATGAAGGCATTAGTTGAAGAAAATGTTTAGTTGAATGCAGATCCACTTGTACCAGCCTCAGGCCTAGCCGCAAGTCCTCCAGTTGGTGGCACTTCCTCTACTCAGCCATGACGGAAGCACATATCTCGTCTACCTCAATGTGCAGCTGCTGCGTAGCCTACTAGTGCTACCACTTCTACTGCTACAATTGCAATTGGAGATGATGATGACGAGGAGCCATGGGTTTCCCTGTCTGACTCTGATTCAGAGTCTGCGCAAGATGACGTTGGCTCTTCTAGCAGTAGCCAGTAGTACTGGTGACTATTGATGTTTTACAATTTACTTTTGTTGTAGAGGCCATTTTTGGCCTCCTTGGTTATGTGTTTTTGTTTTGAGCTCGATATCATCATTCATGTATGTATTGGATAGTTCACTGGGTGCCATTTTGATATAATGGATATATTCATGAGCTTACTTTGATCATATGTTGTCTTCTCTCTATATTCCAAAGCTTTGTGTTTGGAAACATGGATGAAAATCTTAAAATTATGTTTTTTTTTATAAAATATAAATATTTAATGTATTTTTTACAACAATCAAGTCATTGAAATCAAACAGGCCGAGTTGATATCGAGTTGGAGCCGACCCTCGACTGTTTCCAAAGTAGAGTTGGAGTTTAAAAACATTGCTATCTGGCAACTCAACCTTTCTGCCAACCTGCAATTGAAAATGTAATTTCTGCCCCAGCAATTCGGCCTGCCTGTCAATGGATTGCGGTGCCTCTAGGAATTTCAGCCTACTGTTCCCATTGAACAGTGAAATTCCCTTCTCCTCTTCTGAGCTTCCTGACTGATCACTCATGCTCTAATTCCATGTGAAATTTCATCTATCACAGCAAATGGAAATTATTTTCCTAATTGTTAATTTATTTAACAATTTATTTGTAGTTTGCTACGACAAATACTAAATAATTCACATTGTTATTTTCACAAACAAATGATATGGAAGAAAAATAACGTTGGAATCTGAGAAAATCTAGCACACATAAAAATATGACACTGTTATTTTTGGACAAAAGTCCCCGGAAAAACCCAACATGGGACAATCGTGCAACAGTGAAATTCTGAGTACAATCTGGATGCTTGAAGCTGGAAATCCACAACAAGAAAATCTGGCCTAAATTGTTTAAGAGAATTTCCCTTCCTCCACAAGCAATCCCGACAACTTGCACTGCCTGCACTCGTGCGACTGCCTATACTCATGCTTCTGCTCGTACTTGCATGGTTCCTTGTATTAGGGCTTGTCCCTATACTCGCACGACTGCTTGTACTGGGGCTTTTGCCTGCACTCGCGCTACCCGCACTCGAGTTGCTTGCACTAGGAATAACTCGGCCTCTTGTTGTTGCCTCTCTAGAATTGGAAATCTTCCTTCGGATCACTGTCCTAGCCCCGCACTGACATTGCATACCTCTCTGGCTCGAACTCTTGCTGCTAGCTCGATTTGCACAAGGAACTCACACTACTGGTATATTCTCCAAGTGCCTATTGATTTCTTCTTATAATCCTCTGTTGGAGTACCAACGACCAAGATTAAAACTTAATCAAGGGCTAGGATCATCTTGAAGTCGATCCGTGTGAGTTTCTAGACTATTCTCTCCTTTACTTAATTAATTATGATTAATTAACCAGTTTTCCTAAGTTTAGACTTAGGAAACATTAGGTTAATAATCTAATTAAGTCATCTCTAGGTGGAATTTCTAGAAACGATTTCTAGGTTTTGGAGATGTCATGCATTCTAGTCTCTCCACCAAATTTCGTGGTTAGAACACATCCAATGCTACAAAAACTAACAAAGACTTCCTACTTTTTTTGCTTCATGTAGGGTTTCAAACAATGTTACATTTATCATTATCGACAATATATTGTTGGGGGTCCAAAATTTTAATTATTGGCAACATTGGGGAAATATCAGAAATTATCGAGAAACTTTAAAAATACAAAAATAAACAATTTTTGTTTCAATTTTGTAACTTCTAAAACAACATCAACATCAAGCAAACACATTGCTACATAAATATGCAACTAAAATCGATATATAAGATGTATAAGATGTCAAGTCATAGTAGATACATCAGATATTGATATTGAAATATGATATTTTCCTTGAGTCATAAGATCTAATAGAATGACACAAAATCATATAAAATAAATGTATCTCATGAGATGGATCATGGCAATAAAAGAAATGGTTTTCCCCTTGTTTGCTTGATGGAAAATGGTCAAATAATCCTCAACAATGATATCAGAACTAGACCAAAAGATTGGTCACCAAAATATACATAAAATATTCAAATTTTGAAAAGAAAATATAATTCATGTGCATCCATATGAATCCAAATTATTATACACAAATATGCAAAATTTCTCATGTAGATAACAAGGGTGTATATAACCAACATATCACCGAGTGCAATTCATCTCTGAATCGAAATAGATATAGAGATGCTCTAAATGGCCTTTGAAATCCAAAGAAAATTTTGCTACAACAAATAGCTACATAACATCAGAGTCATTGCCAATATTGGGATCGTATTCATCAAGATCACCTACTAAACATGAAATTAAGATAGAAAAAGCTCGACATCCTAATCAATAATTTTGCTTGAGTGAAGTGTACATTTTTACCAGCGTCATGAAGCAAGAGCTCAACAGTCAACACCACCAACATCGAAGTACAAAGAGGGCTTGGTGATCTTGATTAAATGTTAGTTCCATACCCTCGTACACCACATAATCCAATAGAAACAATGCAGTCTCGCCAATCCTGAAATCCTAAAGACTATTAAGTCTGTGGGATTTTGAGTGGCATCTAAAACTCTACTTTCTCCATATGAAATCCAATGAGGTTGAAACCACTCTCAAACATCCTGAGTCAATTAATGGTAATGTCAAAAATTTAAGTAAAAGGATGAAAATGAAAGATAAAGGAAAATGTCACTTTTACTTTAAGAATTTAATATTACCATTAACTATTAGGGTATGTATCTCATGAGATGAGTCTTGGGAAATGAAAACAATAGATTTCTCCTTGTTTGCTTGATGGAAATGGGAAGAGTATCCTCACAACTCAATCACCCAAATCACTTTTAAAAAACTAGGGTTAAAAAATAAAAAAGAATGGTAATAAGTTGAAATTGACAAATAGGGTGATAATTTCGAAATTATTGCGATAATTACCCAAATTATCGCAATAAATTAAATTACTGTGATAAATTCAAAATAGGGAAATTATCACAATAAGTTGTGGTGATAATGTCAGCGAGGGGCAGTTTGATGATAATATCGCGATAATTTTGATATTATTTCGCAACACTGGTTTCAAATATGGTCTATCCTTTAATTGTTCATGATGACACATTGTTACTTGGATGATTTTTTACTTCTTGTGAGGACTGTTACTGCAAAATCTAGCACCCTATTGCAAAGGCTTATTAAGCAACCTAGATTGGGAGTAACAATGGGAGAGTTATCATTGTCACTTCAACGACTAGTCCCCTTGTTCCCGTGGTTGGATACAATTCCCACAAGGAAGGCTTCCCTTGTAAATATCAGGGATCAAGTAACCCAAACGGACTTGGCTAAAAGCCTCCTAAGGGTTCTACAACACCCAAGGACAAGTATGTAATAATTAGGTTGTTGGGTGATTTAAGGTATAGTTTCAAGAGAGTGAGTTCAAGGGTCCCTATTGCTAAATCTAGAGGGCTTAGTTTGACAAATAAAGGATCAAATAGGTTTCCAGACACATGCAATAAAAAATTACACTTTGCATTTATAAACTAGGGTTTCAATCAACAATTTACAACATGCAAATATTTTATTAAAACAATAAGAAAATATCTTTGGATTCTATGATGAACAAGTGAAAAAATAGGGCTAATTAATAAGTAAACAAGAGAATAAATTGCAACATTTTTCGTTGGTGGAAAACACATATAACAACAAAATAAACCCTAGATGTCAATCTTAATCTATGGCTGAAAAATGCATGTAAAATGATGTTTTTACTTTTCCAAATGAATGTATACAATCTCTAACGCTTGTACAATCCAAGGCAAATAATGCTGAAAATGGATGATTTTTATGTATCCCAACCCTATTTTACTCTATAGAACATAAAATAAAAATATTTAAGGTTTCTTTAAATGGATTGGCACAAGAGGTAAGACTAGTGCCTTTATCAGTCTAGGGCTAATGGAGTCTAAGAGTAATAGTCTATGGAAGAAAAGAGATGGACATGGATTCAAAGAGAATGAGGAAGACAAAACTTGTGTTTCTCATACCTTTAATCCTTGTCTCTCTGTGTTTTTTGGAGATTGAAAGGGAGGAAGCTAAACCTGGGCTTCTCAAGGTAAAATTGATGAAAATCTTGTGCAAGGAGATTTTAGAGTCATAAAACATCAACCAAACCTTGGTGAAATTTTCATTAAACCCTAATTCATCAATAAGAACAAGATGGAGGAAAATGACTTACATGAAAATAACACATATCATCAAAGAATTACCAATAATTATCCAAAAGAGAGAACCATCCAGCAATAATTTCCAAGAGAAATTTGCTACACTTGTGCTCCATAGCACACAAGAGAGAAGACACACATAGCTAGTGGAAGTTGATCTCCAAGTGTGACAATGATCTAAGAAAATTTGACTTCCCTCTACTTATATGAGTGCAACCAAGTCGATTTTCTGTAATTTTACCCCAAAATCCCTAATATAATATTTATTTAGAATTACAAGTTGGATAGGTCACAAGCCAACCCCCAAAAATAGCTAACTCACTGATAAAACATAAAAAATACCTCAATTAACCCTTATGTGACCTAAATTCCCTTCAAGGGTGACATCATCCTCCAAAAAGGTGTATCTCTCCACAAAAGTTTAATGGATGGCTCCAAAAGGGTGTATATCATTCAAAAGTCATGTGGCCTTAGCAAATGGTTGCCGAATCATGAAGCAAGGCATTATCAACTCCACCGTTCTCCACAAGTGTGCCCACGTAATCAATCCAAGCATCATGAAGGGGACACCGTAGTGCTAGGGCATGACGTCATCATGTAGAACAAAGTACCATCCCCTCCAGAGGGGTCCCATGTCATCATCATCATCAAACATCCTAAAAAACAAATCAATTCCCATCAAGCAAGTGCAATGCCAACTTGGGGTGTGCTGTCATCTCTTTTGAAGAATGTAACTAGGTTTGGTCTTCATATTTTTATTTGAGTGAAAGAATGAAAAATATTTTTTTATTATTATTACAATGACCTATTAAAGCATGGGTTCCATGCTTGGGTCATCATTTTATAGGTCAAAGTCCTCATTGAGGACTTCTAAGTTTTATACTGAGTCATTAGAGTAATTGCCCATTTAATGAGACCCTTCTTGGGCTTTTGTATCATGTAAAAAGAATTATTATTGAGTAAAAAATGTAATTTGTCACCTCCACACCAAGTTGGCCCTAGCTTGATGAAGTCGGCCTATAAGAGGACAATTGGACCCACAAAAGAGGCTATATATACAAGAGCAATTCGATCTATATGGACATCAAATCAACAAATTTGATACACGTCAAGGAAGTGCAAAAAAGGTGCGAAGTTCAAGAAGAAGGAAGAAGTGAAAGTCGAAGTTTTTGGGCTATCTTTCTCTTTCTTTTATGCGAAGTTACTGGGCTATTTACTGGGTCGAAGTTTCGCTGTTGGGAGGGTCGAAATTCTGAATGTGTTGGGTTGAAGATTCTGCTACTGGAAGGTCGAAATTCTGCATTTGCTGGGTCGAAGTGCTGCCGCTGCTGCAAGGTCGAAGATCTAGATCGAAGTTACTGGAAGGGCTAACTTGGTGGTTGGAGGAGGTTTGTGTCTAGGTTGAAGAGTCTTGGATTATCTCGTCTTACCTACTGAAGGAAGAAGTTTGACTGGGTTTTCCCCTAGATAGGGGTTTTGCCCTGGCAAAGTGCCTACATCTTGTGTCTCTTGTTCTTGTGATCTTCATACACAAATAATTTGGTAATTGCTTGATGAAAGATAATATAATAAAGAAATAAAAGAAGCCAACATAATTCACAAGTAATTATCAAGAAAGAGAAATCTAACCCTAATTCTACTAGCATTGTTTTCTCAACAATCTCTTGGGTACATCCACTCTCAAGGGAACATCTTAGCTTTAGAGGGAAACATCCAAGGTTTTGAATGTAGGTTGAGGTACCATTAACCGTGTCAAGGAATCCTAATGTTAATGCTCCTCAATAAGTTCTTAGGGCATGCTATCGAAGTGCCTTGTCTAATCATCAAATGGCATTAGACATCGTGTTTGAAGTGCTGAAGAAGCATCATATAATTAATTCCTCATGGGATGGTAGCTGTACATATTGAAAAATTGAAACTAGGTTCGGTCTTCATTGTAATTGTTGACCCTGCCGCCTGCACCTACCTACACAGTTAGCGAGAAAAGCCTTCAACCCCACAAGGTGTGGTTGGTGGCAGGGAACTCAGAGAAGGGGCTGT
>APFE030785142.1:32976-48465 GCA_000404065.3 Pinus taeda
AGTCCCACATCCTAGGCCTGTTACAAATTCAAGAAACATCATACTAGCATCACTTATTACAATTCCCCGTTAGGTGTGGAATCTGGGTACAAAGAAGAAATATGATGAGAAGATAGAAGGAGAGTTAAAAAACTCTGTTGACTGATGACATCTGATGGTACAAGTGTCCTCTGGATCATCCTTGGGCATGGAGTCGTCAAATAATCGTCAGGTGCTACTCCAGCAGTCAACAGTAATCATGACATTGTATATTCTTTATAAAGAAAGAAAAATAAATTGTATTTTGTTTTTGGAGTATGGGTTTCATACTCATGTTTGAGTCAAAAACATGTTCTTCGTGCTTTTAGGTCTTTCTAGGATAAAGAATATTATTGGTCATGTGCCAAAGTCCTATTTGGACTCATTGTAATGAAGAAACATATCTATTTTGTCTAGAAAAGGCCATGGTAAAACCCTCGACCAAGTTGGCCCAAGAGCAAGATCAACCTGTCCTATTGGAGGGCTATTCAACCCTCAAGAAAGGCTATAAAGAGAAAGGAGCTCGACCTCATTTGGTCACTCATTCGATCATCACATCTGAAGTTTATACCGAAGGTGCCAAATAGGCCGAAGGTACAGAACTGGGTGCGAAATACGCTGGAGGTACAAAATTGGGTGCGAAACAGCCCTAAGGTATAGACCTAGGTGCATAACAAACCAAAGTTACAAAATGGGATGCAGAACGGGCTGAAGGTACAAAACTGGGTGCGGAACAAGCCGAAGATACAAAATTGGGTGTAGAATAGGCTACAGGTACAAAACAGGGGCCCAAGTTGTAGTGTTAAAGTTCTAGAAGTAGTTTAGAAGATCTTGCTGGGGGCTAGCTTAGGTCTTGAATGGTTGGTTAGCTTTGGTTGTTGGGTCTTAGAAGTCTCTTTGTAAGTAGATTCTAAAGAAGAAGAGAAGCATTTTCTAGGTTTCCTCGTTGAAGGGGTTTTGCCCTGGCTTGGAGCCTATATCTTGTGTACTTTGTCTATTTGTGATCTTCATTATTTTGGTAATTGCTTGATGAACATAATCAAAGAAGTAATAAAAGACCAACTAACATCACAAGTAATTATCAAGATAAGGAAAATAAGTTATAATCTACAAGTCTTCAGATTTTCCAGCATGGTATCAAAGCTAAGGTGCAAGAAGGAGATTGAAGATCGCAGTTCAGTATCGGTTTGGGTTTGTAGTGCTCTTGGTAAAACCAATGCTTAAGAGGTAGGCATCCATTCTAGCATACCAAGCTCTAAGTGCTTGCTTCAAGCCATAAAGAGCCTTCTTCAATCTGCAGACGTGAGTCTCCCTTTGATTTATTTCAAATCCTTGAGGTTGCTCAATGTAAACCTCCTCATCAATAGTCCCATTCAGGAAAGTTGCCTTGACATCAATTTGGTGGATGTTCCATCCCATAGTAGCAGCCAGGTGAGATACTTACCTTGACCAAGATATATCTCACCTGGCTTCTACCAAACTTCTAGTTCCAAATAATAATGCTTGATCCCAAGATCCTTCATTTCGAACTCGGTCGCTAATTGCTTCTTGCATTCCTAAAGGCGATGTTTTACTGTTGTGGTAAGTAGAACATCCACATACAAAAGTATGATAACTAGTTCTAGGGTTGCTGTGCCAGGGATAGTGCCCTTTAAATATCCACAAGTACAAGAATACAAAATACAAGATAATCTGACGGTCTAGCTGATGTAGTTGATGATCACAACTTCTTTGTCATATCTTGTACACTTGCGGGTCCTTTGCTTCCCTTTCATAGGACCTGCCTCTATCAATGCTCCAAGTCCATCTAGCCACTAAGTCTTGGCTATCAAATTTGCTCTCTCGTTGATCGTTTGTCCATCAACGCATCAACACATTGAGACTCCTATTGAGTTGTTCACAACTCCATTTGTGAACAACTCACAATTGATCACTGCGGATCCTCATCTTCTCAGGGACTTCTTCCCACTATAGTCTTGTTGCGCTGCTTCTATGAAGACTAACATAGGGCAGGATGGCTGCCACCTATCACCATCAAATGTCGCTTCTCCAATGATGAACACGAGCTCCAACGAACTGCTCCTCTGGCTGGCCAAACCTTGAGATCCAACAACTGCCACTCCTAGCAGCCCTTGGTCCCATCAAGGCATTGCACATAGGTTTCCACACTTGGGCATTTTCGTGTTGCCCTCCAACAAACCACAAATGCCCAATCCAACACCAACAACCAATGTCCTTCAGATCTGCTCAAACATCATCCAACTAGATCTCCAAAGGTCTTCCCTTTGTACCATAATAGAGGAGCTATTATGCAAATCTAGGCAACCAAACACCACTGTAGAATCTTCCCATTGATTAGGGCATTTGACAACCACATCATCCCCACCTCTTGGCTTCTACGGTCATCAACAAATGTCCAATACCAACCAAAACAACCCAATCATCCAATCTGGTCCAAAACTAGACCCAACACCTAACAATCATGAAGGAGAAACATACCTCTATCAATGTTGGACTAGTATTTTGGCTGTTGTAGGTGTTGCTTTCCTGGTTAGGGCTTCATTTACACCTGGACAACCCTCTCCTTAAGCTCTCAAACACCTCCTCTTAGCTGATGTCCACATCAATCTTCAAGCTCCTACCCCTTGCTACCCTTCAGGATTGATCCATACTCAAGATAAGCCTCTTGATCCCCTGCTCTAGGTGATTATAGACTTGCGATGCCTCCTTTACCTCTAGGTCAGAGTTGCCGCTTGCTCTTTGAGCGCTTTCCCACACAAAATCTTAGATAAAAACAGTCCAACTCTCTCTCTATCCACTTGGCTCTCCTTCAAGGTTGACTTGGAACCAAAGACAGCCACAGAAAAGCACCACAAAGATGCTTCTCATCCTTCGCCTTGTTGCTCCTAACCCGCGGCCTCAAAACAAAGATGTTCCCCTCTAATGCGAGCTCCGTTCTTCACATTTACTTGCTCATGTGTTGCCCAACATTGTGCTCAAATGAATCTCCTCCACGTTGTATTTATAGACTTCTCAAGGGCTTCATTAAATTGCCCTTGTGGGCTTGACAACTTGTCATTAGGCCTCCAATCACTAGGTCGACCTTAACCAAGCCCATGCTCTTACTTCAAAAATTCAAACCTCATGATAGACAACTCGGTTTTGAGTGATTTTCGATGCTCCCGGTTTCTCTTGGGGTTCTCTCTCATCTGAAATCATCACATCTGCAAAACTGTCATCATCACTGTCATTGCTCGCAATACTCGCCCAACTCCTAGCGCCCACAACTGCAACAATCCCTGTAATAAGGACTACACCTCCTTCGAAAGTGTTACAATCACTGGAAGCATCTTGTTTCTTCTTCTTTTCTTGAAATGTCTTCCACTCTCTTCATGGTTTCTTCTTGTTGGATGTAGAAGCACCCTTGCTCCCCACTGATCACACGCTCTTCTTGGGCTGCAAAGTCTCCCTCTGAACCTGCAAACTACCTCTAGAACTCGACTCCCTCTGGGCCTCTGGAACCTAGACCTTCTTCTCTGCACAACTTGTACCCACTCCTCTGAAGCCTACACCTGCACCTGCCTCTCTGGAACTTGCACTTGGTCCTCCTTCTTCTTCCCATGATCTATAGGCTTGCCCGTCAGCCAATATAGACCATGCTCTCTAACTCCAATCACGACATCTGTAGAGCTAGAGCCTCTGAGTCTGAGTCTTTCTTTCCCCTTTTGTTCGATCGTTGAGACAAACATCACATTATATTTGAGTCTTGGTACAAAGAGTACGTCCTGAAATCACATCACTTGTGCTGACTCCATCCTGAATGGCACAACCCCTCATCCTCTAATCTTTTTTTGACCCTTGTCACCCAACACCATGTGCAACTTCGAGTCCAACTCAGTTAGAGTATTGAATACCTCCTATGACCCTGTCATGTGCTTCGACGCTCCACTGTTCACATACCATGCAACCTCATCAATGGTACCCTGCGCGAAATGAGAGATCAAAGCAAAGTCCTCCTTCGCCAACCTCCTGGAGAGAACATCTATCTCAGTAGAAGTGGCAACACCTGCGACCTGCTTGCCTTTCTTCTTCTCGTCATCTCCCTTCTTCTTCATTAGACATCTCATCAAAAAATGACCCATCTCACCACAGTTGAAACACTTGATCTTACTCAAGTCCTTCTTCTGCTTACCCTTCATTCGCTCTGCAAGTGCCACATCATCATTTGAAGCCCTCTTCTTCGGATGAAGATCCTCGTCTCTCAACTCTTCCTAAATGAAGTCGTCCCACAGCCTATTCGAGTCGGACAACTTGTCTCTAGCAACGATCCCCTTGATGAATGGGTTCCACTCTAGAGTAAAGCCCTTCAAGGAAATCCTTACCATCTCAAGATCTGAAATAGTCACATCGACGACGAAAAACTCGTCTTTGACCTGAGACAACCTCGTCAGATTCGAAGTCACCCTTTCACCTTGTATCATCTTGGTGGACTTCAACTTATCCTCCAATACCAACACTCGGTTCTCGTTCTTATTCTGGAACAAATTTTGAAGAGTTACCCACATCTCATGTGCAATGTTCTTCCTGGACAAATGAGGTATTAAGGAATCCTTCACACCATCTAGGATGATCAATCTCGCCTTCGAATCCAACTCCTCGTATACTTCCATCTCCTTAGGGTCAGTTGGCTTCTTGATGGCTTTCTTGGTGAATTCCCAGATCTTGTTGACTTGCAAAACCAACTTGATCCTTTCCTTCCATGGACTATAGTTGGACAAACCTTCCCACTTTTCCTCATATCGGAGACCATCCTGCAACTTTGACATTGTAGTGAGCCCTTCACCTACAATGTGACCAACTTCTTCTTAAGCTGTACTTTGTTGTGCACACTCTGATTGACTATCCCTTCAAAGTAGCTCAGACATGCTCTGAAACCATGTTGTTTTTGCACGATCCTGGTGTCTAGGATAGAATCTTAAATCACCGACGCTATCAAACCAAGAATCACAACGAAGCTATTTTGCACAATGGAACAATATACAACAGTAAATTTTCTAGTGCACAAAATATACACAACTTTTTACACAATTTTGTACAATAACCCAATCTTCATTATATTAATCCAACTGATTAATACAACAGTCTAGGGCTCCTGCACTTTCAGAGATAATGGCCCTCAAATATCCACAAGTACAACAATATAAAATACAAGGTAATCTGACGGTCTAGTTGATGTAGTCGATGATCACAATTTCTTTGCATATCTTGTACACTTGCGGGTCCTTCGCTTTCATTTTGCAACACCTGCCTCTATCAATGCTCCAAGTCCATCTAGCCATTGAATCTCGACTATCTAATCTGTTCTCTCATTGATCGTTTGTCCATCAACACATCAACACATTGAGACTCTTGATGAGTTGTTCACAACTCTATTTGTGAACAACTCACAACTTCCCATTGCTGCTCCTCAGCTACTCAGGGTCTTCTTCATGCTATAGTCTTTCTACGTTGCTCTAATGAAGACTAATATAGGGTAGGAGGGCTCCAACAACTGCCACTCCTAGCAGCCTATACTCCATTAAGGCATTGCACATAGGGCTCCACACTTGGGCACTTTCATGCTGCCCTCCAACAAACCACAAATGCCCAATCCAACACCAACAACCAATGTCCTTCAGATTTGCTCAAACATCATCCAACTAGAGCTCTGAAGATCTGCCCTTTGTACTGCAATAGAGGAGCTATTGCGCAAATCTAGGCAATGAAACACCACTGTTGAACTTGCCCACTAATTAGGGCATCTGACAGCCATGTCAGCCCTACCTCTTGGCTACTACAGTCATCAACAAACTTCCAATACCAACCAAAACAATGCAACCATCCAATCTGGTCCAAAAATAGACCCAACACCTAACATTCATGAAGGAGAAACATACCTTTATCAATTATGGATTGGTGTTTTGACTGTTGTAGGTGTTGCTACCTGGTTAGGGCTTCCTGTACACCTGGACAACCCTCTCCTTACGCTCTCAAACACCTCCTCTCAGCTGCGGTCCACCTCAACCTTCAAGTTCCTGCCCCTCGCTACCCTTTAGGACTGATCCACACTCAAGATAAGCCTCTCGCCCCCCTGCTCTAGGTGATTACAGGCCTGTGGTGCCTCCTATAGCTCTAGATCAGAGTTGTGACCTGCTCTTTGAGGCCTTTCCCACACAAAATCTCACACAAAAACAATCCAACACTCTCTCTATCCACTCGACCCTCCTGCAAGATTGACTTGGCACCAAAGACAGCCATAGAAAAGCTCCACGAAGATGCTTCTCCTCCTTCACTTGGCTGCTCCTAACCTGCGGCCTCAAAACAAATATGTTCCACCTCTAATGCAAGGATGTGTTGCCCAAGGATGTTCCCTTCTTCACATTTACTTGCTCATGTGTTGCCCAAGGATGTGCTCAAACGAATCTCCTCCAACTTGTATTTATAGGCTTCTCAAGGGCTTCATCAAACCACCCTTGTGGGGTTGACAACTTGTCATTAGGCCTCCAATCACTAGGCCAACCTTAACTAAGTCCATGCTTTTACTTCAAAAATTCAAATCTCATGATAAACAACTCAGATTTGAGTGATTTTCGATGCTTCTGGTTGCTTTAGGGGTCCTCTCTCATCTCAAATCATCACATACCCAAAGTTCCTCACAGATTCACACCCACCAGCTTGGGTGCAAAGCCGACATCTTGGGTTGTAAGCCGACAGTGCTTTTGTGGCGCTCCAACCTCCAAACCCTGAACCCTAGGGTTTGGAGTACCTCCCAAGCTACCAAAAATCAACACTAACACATACTCACAAAATCAAGTGAGATCAACGTCACTGGTACAATAACCATGAGTGTCAGGGTGGGCCATATTCAATGTTAAAAGCATCACTTCATACAAGCATCATATCCAAGTGTCTTCCTAGCTTATGATTTGTACACAAATTACCATGCTTAGATATGGGAGAGTTATTAAAAGGCACTATTAGGTGCCTCGAACCCAAAGGGGAGGAACAATTCGTAGGTTGACCCTTTTAGAATATAGGTGCAAATGATGGGTGAATTGGTCTAGGTGTCCTTCATGAATGGAGTCATAGTCTTGTGCTGGGTTATATTGAACCATTTCCCATGAGCACCTTTATAGAGGAAGTGCTAAGGAATGCCCAAGTTACCTTCCTCGCCTTTGTTTTTCCATGTCCCTATACTTGTCCTTTTCTATTCTTTAGATGGCTTGTTTAAAAACCTTTATTGATTACTATGTAATGATGAGATGGCCCCTTTTTGTGATGGGAAGATTATTGCTTCATTGGGGCTCGGATGTTCATAGAGAGTTCCTTTTACTTTGATTGACGTGATAAACATGGATACTCTTAGGGACTAGTGACAATATAAGAGGGGTTACAACTCATGCTATAATTTGGCTTTTTCTTGCTTTACATCCCTTTGCCATTCTTTTGCATTTTAACTCTGGGCTCGTACTTTCTCCATTTTTTAGTTAGTTGCATCAACCTTGGGCATATACAATCCCTTCTTCTCATAGGACAAGGCCAACAATGAACCAACACAAGCGATTTACAACCAATCAAAAGATGGGACAACAAAGCTGGGAAAAGATGATAAACGTCAAGTATGGAAATCATGGAATGCTACCATCATTAAAGCCTCCTATTTGTGCCCCTCCTAGACAGTAAAAGAAAGGCCCCAAAGAGGTTCTCACTAGACTAGGGGCAAGTGATAACCACCAAGGTGAAGCACAAGAACAAGTGTACAACCAATAGTGGTCTATCATCCAATTCATTCTGTAATTCATACTAGAATGCCCCTCAATAGATGACCCACTTCGTCAGATTAGTAGGTTAGATGAATGAATGCAATAACTGAAAGAGTGGATGAGAGGCATATGAGGCTGGCCATGTGCGGATCATGATAAGGTTGCTAGTTGGCAGACTTAAACAATAAGAGTTTTTTTTTTGCTTCTAGGGGTCATTGACATGGGTGGGTAATGTTGGAAATACTAAGAGGGGGGTGAATCAATATTTCTCTTCAGTTATTATATTTTTAATGTCACAGAGCATTAATTAACATTATCATCAAATGTCACATAAATCAATAGTAAACAACACCATTTAACAATGTGCAAACACCAAGACAGTAGACAACAAAGATTTTTAGGTGCAAACCCTTCCAGGAGAAGAACCACTGAACGCTTAATATTTTGTCTTCAATAAAATGTACATCAATATTTTCAGCTCCAAGTGAGGGAGGCTCCAACCCCCTAGTTTATAGACTCGAACCTAAAGGATGCTCCAACGCCCTGGTTTACCAGCTGCAAATGTAAGGACACTCCAACACCCTGGTTTACCAGCTGCAACTGGAAGGACACTCCAACGCCTTGGTTTACCAGCTGCAACTGGAAGGACACTCCAATGCCCTAGTTTACAGACTCCAACCTGAAGGATGCTCCAACACCTTGTTTACTAGCTGTAACTGGGAGGATGCTCCAATGCCCTTTGTAGGCTCCAACCTGCCACCTTGAAGTGTTCCTAGGCTCCAACTTGAAGGAGACTCCACTCTCCTACCTCACACCACCTTGCCACCCTAATCAGCCGACATACCACATTTCATAATTTTCACACTGGATCCACCTATGCTAAAAAATAAGATAATCAAACCTGCTTCTATGCATCAAACCCTAGCTTCACAAAACTTCTTCTTACACCAACCAGCCATTGACACTTTTACATATACTGCTGTTCTGCCTCTAATAAATGACTCTGTCAGGTGTCTTGCCACAATAGCTCTGTTCAGATTAAGTGTTGGTCTGGAACGTAACACTAGGCATAGAAAGTTGTTCCTGTTCTAGGCTAAGGACAGAAATTTGATTGGGTCAAGGTGAAAGACTATTTCATAAAAGCATCGAACTATGAACTGAGTGCATCCAGGGTTGCACTTCATTTAGGGACTTGAATATCTTCAAGTGTCGGTCTGGGACATAACACTAGGCATAGAAAGTTGTTCCCATTCCAGGCTAAGGACCAAAATTAGATTGGGTCAAGGTGAAAGAATATTCCATAAAAGCATCAAACTATGAACTGAAGCATAGTCAGATAGAAAAAAAATGTAAATTGATTATAATAAATGTCAACAAACTAAGATTTATTAATTTTAAAACTTATATTATTGCTACTCGTTATTCGTCCAGACTCCATAGTGCTTAGTTCCTATTAATGTTTATCGTAAATGCATATTTTTTTTTATTACATATGCATATTGAATTATTTTAACTTTAGCTTTACTTTGTTGAATATTAGCTGACAGAATTATATTTGCTATGTTTTGATTAGGGTCGAATTGCTTCAACAGGCACAAGGGACAGCACTTTAGAACTCCTTTTTGGTGATAGTGGTTGGGTGCAACACAAAGAAAATGGAATACTGTATTGTTTTGATGCAACAAAGTGTATGTTTTCCTCTGGAAACATATCAGAGAAACTTCGCATGGCCAAGCTGGACTGCAGAAATGAAATAGTAGTGGATTTATTTGCTGGAGTTGGATATTTTGTTCTGCCCTTCCTCTTAAAGTATGATGGATTTCTCTTCCATATTCCTTGGCAATTTGTCTTTTATATAATGAAAGAATTTGCCCAGAGGAGAAAATAAAAGTACACATCTTTCAGAAATACCAATTTTCCTCAGTGGTAATACTCATAGTATAAAAAACAGATGCAAAATATCAGCACATAATATAGTTGGAAGTTTTTAGATGTTGAGGGATTAGGTTAACTTATTATATGGCTGAGGAAAAGCTACATTTAGAAAAATACTGAAGAACATAAAGGATGTAATATAGTAATGACAATTCACATCAAATTGGTAAAATCTAGTTATAAAGATACAAAAGGGAAGTCAATATATTTAATAAAAATGGAAACCTTTGTACAGTGAGGGAAAACTGCTCCTTAACACAGGCACCATGGAGCATCTTTCCATGTAAATACAGACAAAAATATTTAGTTTATCTTGTACAAAGTATTATTTTGCACATTACTTCTACTATCTTATTAACTAACCCTTAACATGTATTTTTCCAAGAAGGAGATCTGTATTGTTCTTTGAGTAACTAGTGTTTCAAGGTCCTTGGTCTTTCAGGTGTTGAGAAGTTGAGTTTTATACCTTTAACACTAGTAAGGCTTTTATTAATAATATATTGAATATTGATATATCTAATCGTTGACACAGAGCTGGTGCAAAACTGGTATATGCTTGCGAGTGGAATCCTAATGCATTATTTGCTCTCCGGCATAACATTTCTGTAAATGGTGTTAGAAATCGGTGCATTATTTTGGAGGGTGACAACCGCATCACAGCTCCAAAGGTAAGCATTTGCTTCTGTGATAAATGATATATTAAGTTTTCCTTGAGTTATATTATGTGAAACTTCACGGTGGTTACAATGTTACTATCACAAAAAATAATCTGTGATGATATATGCTTTCTAAAGATGCAAAATAACACAGTTTTACATGGGTTTTTGCTATTTGGTATATATGGAATGCATATGGCCGGGCTCATATTGTCAATTAGAAAATTAGGGAATATGTATGTTACAGCATGTTAGAGACCTATTCAGATCATTCTATTTTTGCCCCATTTGATAAGCAGTTTTACCTTGAAGCATGCATGTTGAAGCTAAACATCTTATCTTAGACACTCACGTTTTTTAAAACTTGCTAATGATTATCCATTATCAAATGTTTTTTTCATCCATATAGTTTATCCAAAGGCATAACAGCAAACAAGACAATTAATTTTTGCCAGAAGAGAACACTGGTATGCAACCATAAGACTATCCAAGGGGCCATGGAAAAGAGTGACAAACAATTGGAGAACTTGGTGTTGCAATCAATGAGAAAATTACGGATAAGAAATGCAACCAGTGAGAAATGAATAACATAGAAATCAGTCTATTTATGATGTCAAATGCCAACCTACTGGAAATTGAACAGGGGAATATGAGATCATAAAATTTTGATGGGAGTTATGGGACATGATTTTGGTGAGGTATTAAGAGTAATGACTTAAAAGTGGAAAACTAAGATAATCATGTCATCTTGTTATAACGGAAATCTGCACTATAGAAAAAGAATGACTCCAAAAATCTACAGCAAGAAATCAGTGTTAACACATAGGAGATTTTGCCCAACTTGTCACCAGCAAATCTCCTCTCCATTTGGGTTGGTGCTTTTCCAGCCTGGGGGTGGGGTGGGTGTTGCTAACTGCTCATACACTGAAATTACCTTATAAATCTGCATGTAGAAATGTAATAACAGCACAGAAAATAATCTTTGGCATGCAATCAAGCAGTCAAAGATGTGATGAGAAAGAATCTAAAATAATTTGGTGGATATTCTCTTTGGAAATAGCTTAGGAATAGTAAAGAAAGGGGATTGAAAAACACTCTAAGCGTTAAAAATTACTGAAGTAAAGACTTAAGAACTTCTAGAATGTTGAATGTCCACGATCTTGGGTCTAGGATTCGAACCACCAAGGGAGAAGGGTCAAACTAGTGGATTGTGAGGGCCATTGAGGGGGGAGCTGGACTACTTAAGGGAGCAAAGAAGAATTTCTCAGCCTCTTTTGACTATCACACTTACACAACTCGACCTCACTTGAAGCAATTTAGCGCAGGAGTTGGAGTGCTGTTCAACATAGGGGTTTCAGGCAAAATTCCATCCCATTCTTTGGAGAACTTAGAGTGTCTCCCTAGTTGGGTCAAAGGGGAGTCTACTTCCAGGCTCCTACAGGGCTACATTGCAACAAGACATTTAGTTCTGTGCACTTCCTGGGCATAGAGGCAGTTTGTGTGGCACATTTGGGTTTCAACTACAATGGGTTGAAGGAGTTGTCTAATTGCAGGTGAATTTTCGTATTTGGTGCTAGAGTTTTAGTGGTTATTTTGCAGGGCTAGAGTGCAGCAATTTTGTGGGCTGAATTTATCTTCTTTTGGCAGTGTTCAAAGGTTACCGGGCAGGGTCTACACAAGGTAGGAGAAGAAGAGATTTCAAGGAGCCAAGGGCTGAAAAGGGTTGGGTTTCTGGAGGACGTTTTACAGTGGAGTTTAGAGGGTTCCTTCAGGGATGGCTTTTGGGCTTTAGCAACAATTTTCTTCTTAGCAGTTTGTACAACTAGCCAGAAAGCCACTCACACCTCTTGGATGACTTTCTCGTCACCTGGAACTAGCCCAAACCCTTTCTGGGTTTTTGTGGGTATTTGGAGGAGAGCTTGTAGCTGAAGTTTAGAATTTTATGAGCAGTGTACAGGGCAAAATCTTCAGTTTCAGTGGGCAGTCAACAACAAAATTTCTGGGCAGTCTGCATTTCCAGTTTGGAGCCATTTCAACATTTGGGTTAGTGAGATTTCACCTGGGTTTGCATAGCTTGCTTAGCAAGCCCAAGTTCCATCATTCCTACCCATTTCCTATGTACTTAGATTCCCATGATTAATAAAATGGCTCAGCTGTTTTGCTTATTTTCTTTGGTGCTCTCATTTGGGTGCCTGGTTTAAATTTTATATTGCTGTTCCTAGTTCCTAGTTATGTTATTCATTGTTAATTTTCTAGTAGGAATATTACAAGCAATTAGGTAGCAAATTGTCTTTGGGGAGATATTTTTGCTTGGAGGGATTTTCTCTTGGATTGATGAAGTGATGCTATGGTGAATTGTGCAATTTTATAGTGAGTATCTTTTTCAGTTTTGCAATGTTGTAGAATTAGGGTTTTTATGAAATGTTCTTGATATATTGAATATTTTATGGTTCTAAGTTCTAACATCTCCCTTGCAAAATTTGTCACAAAGTATCCATCAAGGAAACTTAGTATAATATTCCGTCCTTAAAGCTCCAATTGATTGAAAGTCGCTAGGGTTGAGAGGTTTTTTTTTTCTTAACTCGCTCCAATCAAGGTCTTCCACCATTGACCTTGCCCTTTTTGACTTCATATACCCAAGATGGATAAAGGCACTAGTCTTTTGTGTGTCAGTCTTTAATGTAAAACCTTTTTCTTTCTTTTTATGTTTTATAGGGTAAGTTATGGTTCGTTTACAACAAAATCAGCATTAGATAGCATAAAATACCTTAGAATCATGGCCCTAGGGTTAGGCTTTGCATCTTCTAAATTGAAAAAGGAAAAATCAAAAATATTATTTTTGTGCATTTTTCAACCACCTTTTTAGGGCTGAAGTCTAGGGTTGGTTAGCTGTTTTTTGCACTTTTCAGCGATTGAAAAATTGCTATAATCTTTTCCTTTGTTTACTCATTAAATAACACTTGATTATTTATTGTTTATCATTAGTTATAGGCTGGTTTTGCTATTGCTGTCATAAATTTTGCATGCTGTAAATTGTGTTTATTGTAAACCGTAATTTATAACAACTATCATTAAATTAAAGGTGGCATATTGTTAAAATTGGCAACTACGGCCAAACTCCACACGGGTCATCTTATTTATGAAACTGATATTTTTCTTGGATTCCTCTCTCTGAGAGGTGTAGGATTGATCTAAAGATCATCCAATTCCGACATGTATAAATGAAGATATGAATTTATTTATATTATGGACAAATTGTCAAGGTCGGCCAGCAAGCAAAACAGGCATTCAAACCCCCAACTCATCCTCAACGTTGCATATAAAAGGAGGCCTCAAGTCATTTTCACCATCATCTCATCTCACATCTCTCTCCTCTTGTGATTGGGTACGCATTTCTGGACATTCTTCTCTCTCACACATGCGAAGGAAGGAGGATGCTTTCTGTTTGACTATTTGACTGCGTTGACCAGCGTTGACTGAATTTCAGAGGCTGTATTTTGGGCTGCGTTGACCTCCTTTTGACTGCGGATTAGGTGAGGTATCTTCTCCTTGGCAGGCCATAGATCTGGGTACTGAAATCGAGGTGATCTGACCTCTTATTTGACCAACGTTGACTGCCCTAGATCTGGCCACAGATTGCCTTTTGTTGACCAGTTTTGACTGGACTTTCTCAGACTGTTTTGGGCTGATTAGACTTGCTGTTGGAGGCCAAAGTTGACTGGGTTTGACCAAGTTGAATTGAGGAAGGAATCTGCCCTGTTGACCAGCGTTGACTTTTCTGGTTAGGGCTTTTTGCTGTTGTCATAAATGATCAGATTTGTAAATTGTACTCTTTCTCTGTGCTAAACTATTGAAGAATATAAGAAGAATTGATCAAGGGTTTCCCCACATAGGGGTTTGTCCTTGGTTGGTGCCACATCTTGTGTCCTCTTGTTTTGACTTGTCTTCTACTGTTTATGTTTATGTTCTATCTGCATTTTACTATCATGCTGATGTGATTGCTAAACTGGATATTGATATCGGGTTAATAAAGAAATTGAAGTAAATTGCTCTTAAGCATGGAACATACCATCATTATCTAAAATTAACATGGTATCAGAGTTGAGGTGAAGACAAAGCCCAAGCAAGAGTGAAAGAGCAATCACCAAAGATAGTTGGACAAGGACAAAAGGCTCAATGGGTTCCTCATCCCACTTTCCGACTGAAGACAAGCTCCATGAACAATCTGACTATCATGGATGGAAGATGTCTCTTGATCTGACCTTGGAAGAACAAGAAGTGTTGGATTATGTGAAGGGTAAAATCCTTGAGCCTCCTTCAAATGCACTGGCTGCTGCGAAGACCAAGTACAATAGTGCTGAAGTCAAAGCAAAGAAAATTATTAGAGATTCTGTTGACAAGCGTCTGGTGGCCTACATCTCTGAATTGAAGACCTCCAAGGAGATCTTCGACAGGTTGATCAGGATATTCAAGGTTAGTGATGCTAATCAAATTTTATTTCTCAAAAATAAGTTGAAGGATATTAAGAAGGGCAAGGACGAGGATATTCAATCCTACTTCTTAAGGATTACTGAGATAAAGAATGATCTACTTTCGATTGGAGAGGTCATTCCTGATACGGAACTTACTATCACTACCCTTGGAGGACTCTCCCCCGAGTGTTATATATTTAGAACCACTATTCTCAATAATGATTGAATTCCAGGATTTGAAGAATTGATGTCGAGATGCATTCAAGAAGAAACAAGAATGGTGGAACAAGAAATGCCTTCTAATAGAACCCACCCCACTGCTTTCTCCGCTCATGCCGAAAGGAGAAATAATGCAGGGTCTAAAGGTCATTTCATTGGAAAGTGTAAAGTTTTGTAGATGTTTTATGCTAAGAGCAATTTAACTTTTCTCACAGCAATCATACAAGTAGTTAAGCAAAATGCAGATAGAACATATGAGCAGATCTTACAGAAGACATCAGAAACAGAAAAAATGTGTGTGTTCGTTTCGGCGGTCAACAGGATGCTTCAACCAGCAAAGTCTCCTTTGGTCAGCCAGCCCAGATGTGTCACAACAACCCTCCAACC